>JAQIFY010005495.1:0-11002 GCA_028533085.1 Varecia variegata | reverse complement strand
TCTTTATTGTAGAATGACTTATGTTCTTCTGGGTAGATGCCCAATAATGGGATTGTTGGCGTGGATGCGGAGAGACAGGAACTCTCTTACACTGCTGGTGGGACTGTAAACTAGTACAGCCCCTATGGAAAGCAATATGGAGATTCCTTAAACAGATTCAAAAGAACTCTTAATAAACAAATTCAGTAAAGTTACGGGATAGAAAATCAACATATAAAAAGTAATTGCATTTCTATGTTCTAACAATGAACTCTCTGTAAAGGAAATTAAGAAAACAATTCCATTTACAATGGCTTCAAAAAGATAAAATACTTAGGAATAAAATTAACCAAAATGTGAAAGATCTCTACAATGAAAAGTATAAAACATCAATGAAAGAAGCTAAAGCAGACAACAACAAATGGAAAGACACTTCATATTCATGGGCTAAAAGAATTAATATTGTTAAGATGTCCATGCTACCCAAAGTGATCTATGGATATTGATAGATATTCTCTATCAAAAACCCAAATAACATTTTTACAGGAATAAAAAGAAGATTCTGAAAATCAAATGGAGGCATATATGGAAGAGCCTGAATACCAAAAGTAATTTTGATCAGGAAGAACAAAATTTGAGGTGTTATATTTCCTGATTTCAAAATATATTTTAAGTTATCAAGTATGAAATGTTTGATTTGCTTAAGTACTAAGTTTGACAGTTGATATCACTGACATTTTACTTTGACATTTCTTGTTTTGTCTTTATTGTGAAGGTACATCCTCAGTCTTTCAAATGTATGTTTTGGCTTGTGATTATCTTTCAAAGTGTTTTTTTAGAGCAATTTTTGTGAAACCACGGTAAGTCAAAAATTCGTATTATTTTCGAATATGAGTTCCATTGTGGAATCATTGCAGTGCAGAGAGCTTGAAATATCAATGAAGTGTTCGAGAAGGATGTGGCTAATGAATGCACAGTGTGTCAATGGTTTGAGAAGTTCCATTCTGGTGATTTTAATCTTGAAAATGAGCCATATGGGTGATCTGAGACCAAGGTGGATAATAATGAGGTGAAAGCTGTAGTGAAAGCGAATCCATCTCATCCCACATGTGTATTAGCAGCAAGGTTTGACGTTACTATTCCAACAATATCAGACCATTTGAAACAAATGGGTAAGGTAAAGAAGATGGATAGATGGGTTCTGCGTGAATTAAATGAGTATCAGAAGAGAAATCATCTTGAAGCTTGCCTTTCTTTGCTGTCACGACATAAAGGCAAACCATTTCTACACCATATTGTTATATATGATGAAAAATGGATTCTTTTTGACAATTGCAAGCATTCAGCACAATGGTTGGCTAAAGATGAAGTGCCAAAACAGAGTCCAAAACCGAATATTCATCAAAAAAAGCTAATGGTGTCTGGTGGTCCATTGGTGGTATTATCCATTACAGCTTCGTGAAACCTGGTTAATCCATCACAGTAGATGTCTACTTCAACCAAATGGATGAAATGATGAGGATGCTTGCGATTAGGCAGCCAAGATTGGTCAATAAGGACAGGCCAATCCTCTTGCAGGACAACGTTCAATGACATGTTGCACAAACAACACTGCTCAGTCTACAGAAGCTGGATTTGGAAACTTTCATCCTCCATATTCACCAGACCTTGCACCAACTGACTACCACTTCTTCCAGGCTTTGGACCACTTCTTGCAAGGAAAATTATTCAATTCTCAACAAGCTGTGGAAAATACCTTTCACGATTTCATCGCCACTCGCTTTCTAGCCTTCTTGGTTGCAGGCCTAAACAACCTACTGCTAAGATGGCAAAACTGTGCTGATAGTTTTGATGCATACTTTGATTAATTGCACTGCTTGTTGTTTGAGATATAATAAACTACACTTTTGATTCAAAATCAGACATTTCATATTTAATGACCTATATTACAAAGCTACTGTAAGCAAAGCAGTGTGGTACTGGAATAAAAACAGACACGTAGACCAATGGAACAGAATAGATAGCCCAGAAGTAAACCCACACATATACGGTCAAGTGATCTTTGACAAAGGTGCCAAGAGTATACAACAGTCATTAAATAAACGGTGCTGGGAAAACTGGTTATCTGCATGCAGAAGAATGAAAATGGGGTACACAAAAATCTTATAGGGTACACAAAAATCAACTCAGAATGGATTATAGACTTAAATATAAGACCTGAAACCTTGTAAGTCCTAGAATAAAACATAGGGAAAAATCTTCTTGACATTGATTGGCCTTGGCAATGATTTGTTGAGTATGGTAACAAAAGTAAAAATAGAGAAATGGAATTATATCAAACTACAAAGCTTCTGCATAGCAAACAAAATGAAAAAGCAAACATAAGGAATGGCAGAAAATATTGGCAAATCATATATTTGATAAAGGGTTAATATCCAAAATATGTAAGTATCTCCTGGAAATCAATAGCAAAAACAAAAACAGAAAATTACAAATAATCCAATTTTAAAATGGGCAACATAACTAAATAGACATTTCTCCAAAGAAGATATACAAATGACCAATAGGCACAGTAGCCCTCCGTTATCCACAGGGGATTTGTTCCAAGGCCCCCTAGGGATTCCTGAAACCACAGATAGGACCCACTCCTATGTATACTTATATGCATTTACACACACATATATACTTGGCCCTCAGTATCCATGGGTTCTACATCTGTGGATTCAAGCAACCACTGACTGAAAATATTTGAAAAAAAAACACCAAAAAAACCCAAAAACAATTTAAAAATAACCATAGAACAGTAAAAACAATACAAATTTAAAACCATACACTATAACAACCGTTTGCATAGCATTTACATTGCACCAGATGTTATAAGTAATATAGAGATGATTTAAGATATATAGGAGGATGTGTGTAGGTTATATGCAAATACTGTGCCATTTTATATAAGGGACTTGAGCATCCACATATTTTAGTATCTGCAAAAGGTCCTGTAACTAATCTCCCACAGATACCAAGGGGCAAGTGTACATATATACCTATGATAAAGTTTAATTTATAAATAAGGCACAGTAGGAGATTAACAATAACTAATAAAATAGAACAATTATAATAATATGACCTATTATTATGATATAATAATATACTGTAATAAAAGTCTGTTTCTCTGTCAAAATATCTTATTGTACCATACTCACCTGTTTTCCGACCAGAGTGGACAATGGAAACTGGAACCTGGGAAAGTGAAACCATAAATATAAAAGATGTATATTTCAGCTCAAGCAGAGAGAATGAATTCACCCTTTCTCTGCCTTTTTTATTCTATTCAGGCCTTCGACAGGCTGTATGATACCTACCCATATTAGCATGATCTTCTTTACTGAATCTACTGGTTCAAATGCCAATGTCTTTTAGACACACCCAGAAATGATGCGTTACCAGCTATCTGGGTATCCCTTAGCCCAGTCAAATTAACACATAAAATTTACCATCACATATAGCATTATATGGTTATATATAACCATATATATTTTTAATGAGAATAACTTAACTGGAAATGATTTTTTTTTTATTACTTTTTTGGTTTTACACTTCATGGTGCAACAGTTTGACGGCAGCCCATTGATTTTGGGTCTAGGACCTAGTAGTGCTTAATTTATTTGTCTCATTTTTCAAGAAAAAAATTGTAAATAGCTTCTGTCTACCTTATTCAGGGTAGCACATTCTTGAAAAATAAAGATTCATTTCATCAGGAGGATACAGAATTTCTTCATTTAAGGGTTTTAAAAACAGAAAAAACTAAACAATTTTTAAGAAATATATATATAAGCAGTGAAAATATAAAGGAAGAAAAGGATGCAAATAAAGATTGTGTTTACCTGTAGGAAGTTGAAAAGGATTATTATTAGGGAGGCGCACATGATAAGATTCGAGGGTGAAGGCCAAATGTGGTGCCCTGGTGGGGACGCCATGGTCATTGTTTGGAAGCACATCTAGAAGACTTGGCGATGTTTGGGAGCTAGGTCCAGAGCTAGGTCTGTTGGAGGGAAGGCAAGGAATGTGGTACGGTAATAGTCACACCTATAGAGCCCTTACTAAGTACCAGGCGCATTAAACTCTGTGATAACCCTTAATAGATGACTTTTTCCTCTCTCTCTCTCTCTCTCTCTCTCACACACACAGGAAACCGAGGCACGAAAAAAGTTAGTAAATTTGCCCAAGGCGTTATAGTTGGCAGAGTTGAGATAGAAAACCAAGCATTCTGACTCTAAAGCCAATACCCTTACCCACTATACTATTTAATAAATTGTCTCTACCTTAAAAAATTATGAAACTCCAGAGCAAGGACTAGTAGTAGAAGGCAGGAAATGTTCTGGACAAATTTTACAGATTTTCTTTCTTTCTTTTTTTCTTACTGCTGGATCAGCACAAGACAGATTGTTTATAATAATGATGACCTTGAGGGGTAAATGGGAACTATGAGGGTGAGTTTGTGTTCTTGTTTAAAGTTCCCAGCTTTTTTTTGCCAGTAGGTAAGACAGAGCCATTTGAAAGGACTACAGTAATCCAGAGGTAGGATTTAATACAGTGCAATGCCTCCACTAGGGAATTCCTGCATGCCCTTGGTATTTCAGCCCTGTTTGAAAGGACTGAGCCTGCTGCATCTCTAGACAACTTAGATGCGAATATGCACCTTCTTCATTTCTTTGATGCAGCAGGGTGACTCAGATCTTGAAGGGACTTGGTTGACAGGGCAGCTACTATCATTTCTGCCCTGTATGTCCTGTCAACAGTATGAAAGCTGTGAATGGACAGATGCTACACTGTAGTCAAGAGACAAAGCTTTCTCCAGGGCATTTTTCTGCTGTGGAATGTGTTTCATTTCTTATCACTCTGGGAGATGTATAAATGGTCTAGCTTTTGTGTTGATTCCGAGAGGGGGTCATTGTACTAGTGTAGATTTGGCTGTTTCTACTTATTAATATTTAAAGTAATAAATAGCAGTGAAGGCTGTATTGAGACTGCTTAACTTTGTGACCCATAGCAACCCACTTGGAGTGGGGGGATGGAGGAGAGCCTTTTATAGTAGAGATTATTCAATTTCATTTTTTAAAAAGGTAAAAATATATTAATATATATATGAATTTTTAAATTATATACATTAAAGACTACTAGGAATTTAATGAAAAATAGCATTCTTGGCCCCATCTCTCTCCATTCCCGATTCTTACTCCACACCCTTTTTTTCTAGCTCTTTTAGCTATTTCTTCTGATAGTTCATATTTCTAAATATTCTTTTAATGTATATCTTGACTCTTTCTATTTTAGGTATCATTTAATGATCTCCTTATTATAGAAGATAAGAGTTAAGCTCTGAGGGCTCTTATCCCTACACATGTACTCTTCCCCACCTTCAGTACTTCCAAACTAGTTGTATCACCATTTTTTGAATCAATATCCAGTTGCTACTATTCCTGTGTAACCACTTTCGAGTATAACAAACTAAGATTGTATTTCCTTTCTTGTGTAACTTTTTCTTAAAATTAATACTTGTTTTTTTCTCCTTTTTCTTTTGTTTCTTCTGTTTTCGGTGTTTCACTTTTCCGGCATAAATGAAAATCTTCTTTGAGTATGTTCAAACTCTTTAGGTATTTTATAAGTTTAATTTTTTTTTCCTCAGTTATAAGCCTGTATGGAGCCTTGACACCTCCTTTGTTAATCTGGCCTGAGAATTCTTTGCTTCTCTACTAGGTCCCTTTGTCTCTTAGGTTAAATCACTATCACTTTAATTCTTGGTTTCCTGAGAAAAGTGTATGGGAGAAATTTTCTTTTTTTCCCCCAATTTTTAAAACTTTTTATTTTGAAGTAACTATGGAGAAATTTTCTTTTGAAATCTTACCTATTTAAAATGTATTTAGCTTACCCTTCCTTTGATTGATAGTTTGGTTGGATATAAAATTCTTTGTTACAAATAAGGTAGAGATTTTGAAAGCGTTAGTTCATTATTTTTTAACTTCCAGTGTTGTTGAAATGTTCCTGTCATGTCATGTCCCAGTGTCATTCTAGTTCCTGACCTTTTATTGACAAGTTATTTTCCAGTGAAAATTTAGAATCATCTCTTTTTCTCCAGTGTTCTGAAATTGTACAATTATGTGCTGTAGTTGTATTTTTTTCGTTAATTAAGCTGGCTACTCATCCATCTGTTTGTAATGGAAATTCATTTCCTTCAGTTCTGGGACATTTACTGGTATTACGTTTTTGACAGTTTCATCCTCTTTGTTTTAACAGTTCTCTTTTTCCTAGAATTCCTTTGTTAGGGCTTTGTTAGGGTTGGAATGATTCAATAATTTTCTTCCCATTGTATCGCATTGCTTCATTTTTTTTTTCTTTTTTGAGAGAGAGAGGGTCTTGCTCTGATGCCCAGGCTGGAGTGTAGTGGCACAATTATAGCTCACTGTAGCCTCAAACTTTCAAACTCCTGGGCTCAAGTGATCCTCCCACCCCAGCCTCTCAAGTAGCTGGGACTACAGGTGCATGCCACCACACCCAGCTGATTTTTTATTGTTTTGTAGAGACAGCCTCTCTCATGTTGCCCAGGCTAGTCTCAAACTTGTGGCCTCGTGTGGTCATCCTGCTTTGGCTTCCCAGAGTGCTGGGATTACAGGCGTGAGCTACCGTGCCTGGCCTGCATTGCCTTTTTGTTCTATTTTCCAGCAGGATTTCTCAGCTTTGTGTTCCATCAGTTTGCTATTCTTTGTTTTAAATTACAGCTATCCTGTTTTTAACTTCCAGTGCCCTTTTGGGTTTCTTGGGGGTTTCCCCCTTTATCATACCCCTATTATTTCTTTGAAGTGTTCTTTTACTCCTGGTATTGTATCTTTTTCCTCCAGTGTGCATTTTCTCTGGTTGCTTTGGTCTCTTTCATTCACATTGGAAGCTTTCCTTATTATATGGTGTTCTTTATCCATTCATATTTAAGAATAAAGCATTAAAATGTTAATAGAAAGCTTTACGAGTAGGGCCAATATTTATTAATTGGTGGACATTACTGTAGAGTGATCCGAAGAGGGCCTGGCTTTTCATGAAAGAAGTAGAGCAACTGTTAGTATTTCTGGATCTTTCCCCCGGGCTGAGTTTTCCTAACGAGGAATCGTCCATTCTCCTTCATAGGAAGGTATAGGCTTGGGTGTTAATATTTTGGGAGCTCAGTGTGGAAAGGGCACTGGGGATGGTACCGTAATACTATTTATTACATACTCTTTGACTAAGTTTTTGGTTTCTAACATGATACCCCTATCCTCAGCTCTGGAAATGTATAGACTCTGTTTTAACCTCTGGAGAGAGCAGCTATCAGGTAGAGAAAGCTAATCATCTGGAAGGATGGGATGAGGATGGTAATCTGAATGAAGATCTTACAGCCTGTTTAGAGACATTTAACTAATTCTTCTGTTTCTGTTCCCCATGGACACCCTTCAGACCCACCACACCAACACATGCACACACATACACATTGTCAGAGGTTCCTGGTACCTCTAATTCCAGAGCCTTTCTACAGAGGTAATAGGCTTACTTCTTATTGATTTCTTCCCACCATCCCCACTTATTTTCCCTCCATTCCATGGCTTAGTTTTTGGTTTTATATTCTCTGACAAGTCATCTACTTTCCAGCTTTCATCTTTAACATTTAAGGGAGGAGGTAATTGTACACAGGAAAGATTGGGGCTGATATCTTATTGGTCTTCCTATCTAAGAAGAGATGCCTACAAAGTAAGGACTGCCTTTACGTAGAGACATGTTTTGTCTTGTGTAGAAGGGCCGACTGTGAGCCTGAGAATGCCTCAGCTGTGCACTGCCCCTTGTTAGGTAAGTCTACCCTTTTCCGAGTTGTGAATGGGTAAGCCAGGTAGGGTGGCTCCTCTAGTCCATGCCTGTAGTCCCAGTTACAGCTACTTGGGATGCTGAGGCAGGAGGATCCCTTAAGCGCAGCAGTTCGAGACCAGCCTGGGCAATATAGTAAGATCCTGTCTCAAAAAAAAAAAAAAAAAAAGCAACCAGAATTGTGAATGGGTACCCTTGACTTGAACAACTACAGCCTCCACTTTTCATATCACTAATATTTTCCTACCTTTGACTTTAATCTCTTATCAAGATCTGCTCTAGGGGATAGAATATGATTAGCTTACTTAAACTAAGATAGACTTTCAAAAGTCTTAGCTCTCCTGTAAATATTTGTGTTGTAAGAGAAGATTCAATCTATAAGACTGTTATTTGGGCTGTCAAGTCTAAGGGAGGATGTGTTTGGATTGGGGGTGAAGTGAGGTTTGCATCCTGGCCCCTGAAAGGCAGAGCAAGGAGTAGATATGTATGCCAAGGAAATAAATTGTATAGGCACATTCCCATATTAGTAAACAGAAAAAGTCCACATGGCTTGTTTGTATTTTTATTTGTTGCAAATTTGTGCTTGAAAATCAGCACAAAATAGCTTTGGTTTATGTATTTTTTCATTTCACAGAAATTTCTGTCTTTTGTACTCAGTTGCCAACTATGTTTTTCAACAACCTAAAATGAAAGTTTAAATTCCTGGGTTTAAAGATATTTTTAGCATAAAGATCATGAGGGTTGCAAGTAGTGCAGTTTAGAAATTTTTACATTATATTGGGATGAACTTTGGAATATAACAAAGCATTTAGAATAGATTAGAGGTTACTTCATGATAAGAGACTTGATTATTAGTAGTAATGGAAAAAAATACTAGACAGTTTTGAATACACAAACTCAAATTCTTAATGATTACCTTGTTTAAAAAGAAATAAAGTGAGGAAATAAACCATCTACTTATGTATAAATAAAGGAATGTTCAAAAAGAAGAGGTAAAATGAAGAAAATCTGGTAATCTTGCTGTAACAACTTGAAATTTAGTGCAATGCTTATCTTTCATTAAATTGATTTTCATGTAAAGTTTTCTGGTACTCATGGCAGGATGTTCATTTTCTTTGAGGGGAGTTGTATTTCTAATGTAATTTTCTTTCAATTAGACTTCTATAATCCTATATTAGCTTATATAAGTCTTTAGGCATATGTAGTTTTAAAATAAAGGTGTAACATACTTTCCAATGAATACCCTACAACTTTGCTCATTCTTTTTTGACTCAGAGGCATTATTGTGGCACAACCTTCCTTTCCACATTGGGTTAAAAATAGTTAAGTAAAAACTATTTTTAAAACAGGAGCATTAAAACTCACTGTATTTTTTCTGCAGAATTCCATGTTTCACAATGATGAGGCAAATTCTGCTTGGCATGGGGTTGCAAAGTAGTTTAATCATTTTAAATGTATGGTTTCTGCTGACTCTTCAGTATGCCTTCCAAACACTCTGTGACTGATCTTGACAAATATTAGTCGGTGAAGTTTTTGGAGAGACTGGAGGTGTTGCTGAGATGAGCTACAGATTTTTCTTCCTCCTCTCCTCTGGTTCCTCCTTTTCCTTGTGGAATTTTCCTGCTTTTATTTTAGCAGTGACAGAAACTAGGGATGGTTGTGCCAGAAAACAAAATTTGTAATGCCCACCTAATAATACCATTATTTCAATCCACTGAAGAGCAGGTCTCTAAGTAGAAAAGGTTTATCCTGAGTGAGGTATTCATCTATTGTGTGGCATAAAACGATTCTAGGTGAATTGTGTGCTCTTGTGCTAGTTGCCCTGATTGCTCACCTTGAGTGGCTTATGCTCGTTTCTGCTAATAAACCCAAGCGTACAGCGTGGCATCAGAGCGATATTGATGGAGCCTCCAATGGTAGGGCCTCTGATCAAAGAGGTCATTAGATTGGCCTAGAAAAAGAAATTGTAATCACATTCATTGCAGTAACAGTGCTACTTTCTGATTATATGATCCATTTCATTCTTAGTGCATCTTTATACAATAGCTGTAGGATATTTCCATCTTTTTGTAGTTAGAAACAATAACTGATTTTCTATTGAAATAATATTGTATAATTGTTTCAATTACCTACATTACAAGCCATCCATAGTTTAGTGGCTTAAAACAACTATTATCTTTCATTCTTTTCTGGACAGAATGAGCTCATTTGGGCAGTTTTCACTAAGGGTTTCTCATTGTGTTGCATTCTGATATTGGTAGGGGCTATAGTCCTCTGAAAACTTGACTGGGCCAGGCATCCAAGATTGTTAACTCACAGTTGGGACTGCTTACTAGAGTGCCTACTTGTGGCCTCATTATGTAGCTTGGGCTTTTCACAGCGTGGCAGCTGGATTCTGATAGGGAACCTCCCAAGACATGCATTCCAAAATGCAAGAAGCAGAAACATCCAGAATAATTAATAACTAATAACTGGCCTAGTTCACTGTTGTCATGTTCTATTGGTCAGAGCAGTCTCAGAGCCTGCCCAGATTCAAGGGTATGGATAAATAGACTCTACCTTATGCTGGAGGAGTGTCAAAGTCACACTATTGCAAAAGAGTACTTGGCATGGGAGATATTGTTGTTACCTTTGGAAAATATAGTCTGTGAAACTTCTGATTTAAAAAGTAAATAACTGTGTATAATGCCTTAAAATACATTAATGTATTCTTGCATAGATACTGTATGTGTGTATGCATGTTTATATGACATATTGTGTATGTGTGTGATATATATAGTATGTGTATGTATATGTACATGCATATGCATAAATATACACATACATGGTATATATATACTGTCTTAGTTCCTTGGGAATGCTATAACAAAATTTCATAAGTAGTGCAGTTAATAAACAACAGAAATTTACTTCTCACAGTCCTACCTAGAGGCTAAGAAGTTCAAGATCACGAAGCTGGCAGATTCAGTATTTTGTGAGGGTCCACTTCCTCATAGTTGGCACTTTCTCAGTTGGCCTTCTGTGGTGGAAGGGATGAATGAACTCCCTTGGGCCTATTTTGTATGGGCATTAATCCCATTCATGAGGGCTCTGCCCTCACGACCTAATCATCTCCCAAAAAGCCTCACTTCCTAATACC
>JAQIFY010005494.1:0-11002 GCA_028533085.1 Varecia variegata | reverse complement strand
ATAAGCATTTTGTGGCATAAATATCCCTTCCAGCACTGCTTTAGCTCATCCCACAGTGTGATTTCTTCATATTTTAGATAATATGATTTTAAACTTTGTCATAGTATCTTCTTAACTTAAAGTATTAGAGTTTTTTTAATGTTATCTAGGATTTTATTCTTTAAAAAAATGGTCTGTGTTAAAATAGTAAATTGCCTTTTGAAGCATTTTATTATTTTATTATATTTTTATATTTTGTACCTTGGGCTATAGGAGCTTTAATAATTTTTGAGACTCTATGCTGTACAGTTTTTAATTTAAAAGAAATAGTTAACCTGATAATTAATAAAATAAAAACATAGATCATATAATTATTATTATATAATTATTGTGTGGAATAAAACAGAAGGCTAAGTATAATGATGAAATGTGCAGAAAGAAACATGACTTCATATTTTACATATGATGATTTTATAGGAATGCATTATATACATGTCAGAAATAAAACAATGACATATATATGAATGAATATTGGAAAAACCTCTTATTATAAGAACATCATTTGTAAGGTATTTCTGAATTTCAGAGATAAATGGAATTCTAAGAAAAGTAAATTTCATTATCCATGTTAACAGTGAAATAGAAGCCTGTTTCATTTCTATTTACATGCTTATGAAGAGACATGTGTGGTTTAAGAATGGAGACAATATAGTGCATGGTGGTAGAAATATGTACTCTGATGTAGAAAACGTATAGAAATATCCTAATATAATTATATCCCTATATGTAATCTTATTTTAATCAATAAATCTATAGTAAATTGTAAATAGATAAACAGTTATAAGAATTCACAAGAAGAAAACTTAGATAAATGAGTAGATATAAATGTGATATTTATATAGAATATTTGCATGACTTGTTTTGTGATATGTAAATGTACTGAAAGAGAGGAGATTAAAAAAATAGAAAGTAGATCCAAGAGTTTACTGTGTGGATAACTTGAAATTTATGTAGAATTTTCAGTTCACCTATGTGTAGTTAGTTAACTCTTTCATTACTGCTAGAAAAAGCCCTTCATATTTCATTTCTTCATTCTCAACCAAGCGAGACAAGGAAATGCAGAATGATTATAAAGAGCATGTGTTTTGGAGACATACTTGGCTTCAAATACTGGGTTTCCCTGTGCAATATCTCTATTATCATGGGAAAGTTATCAAGCCCTCTAAGCTCAGTTTTCTTATGTGTAAAATGGGGATGATGATAATACTATGACAATAGGTTTCTTGTGGGAATTACATGAGTTGATGCATATAAAGCACTTAGTATCACTCCTAGTATACTGTGAGAAGTCAGTAAATGGTAGCTATAATTAACATTTTCCTAAAGACTCCTCAAATGATTTTTGTTTTCATTGATGGGTTTGGAGTACTACATTCATAACAGTCATAAAATATCAGAAAAATTTATACATATCCTTAGTGAACAGAAGCAAAATACTGAAAATGTTGCTATGTTTGTAAGGAAGAACTTAAAGTTCCAATTTTTTTATTTTTCCTGTATCATTATCTAAGGATCTGTGTGTATGTTTCTGTGTGTTTGTATGTATATAATTTTTATAAGAAATTCTTATATTGCAAAGTTAAAATATAATCTAGTGTTTTGCTTAATTGACAATTGTTAGGCATATTTGCTGTTAGGAATCATCAGGCTAGAATATACAGAACTCCTAATTTATTGGTGATTTCTAGATTATTGATCATTCTACGTTTGATTGTTTCCTAAGGAAAAAAATGTATATACGCACACACATATAATATTGTTTTAAGTAAAGTTATAGGAAAGGGATGATTTTAAATACCCTAAATAAATTAAATTTCTGTGAGTATAGGTAGAGTAGTTAATTAGCAGCTTCCATGGGTTGGAGGTAAGGAGCCTCAAGAAGCAGAGTAGACTTTTACAAATACAAACAAAAAATATTCTTTTCACTGTCCTAGTAAATTTACTAAAATGCATTTACATCGTTGTATCATATCTAACTTCACAAAGAAAGCTGAGCTGTGTCTTGAAGGAAAGAATAAGATTACCAGAAAATATATGTTATAAGAATGTGAGAAAAGGAACTGTGCAGACATGTGAGTATTATGGTATTGAGAGTGAGATCAGAAACTTTGACAAAGGGAACATATATATACATATATAGTATATTTTATCTTTTCTAATGAAATATATAATATAGCACATTTTGAATAATAGAACCATGAACTGCAGCTACCTAGTATTCTAGGCTATAGGCAATTTTTCATTACATTTTTTAAGTTACATTTTATACCTCATTTTATATCATATATTAATACTGGAAAAGCAGTTTCTGATTAGGTTTGAGAAAGAAGAATAGAAGAACAGAAGAACAAAACATAACAGTGGTCCTTCTGGTCAGGATACTGAAGCAAGGGTCAAGAGCTTAGAAAAAACCTTTACTAAGCTATTTCCCTTACATTGGCCTCATCTTTGATAAAGGAATGTGTTGTATGTAGCAGGATTCAGGAGAAATGTGGTCCTCTGGTATTAAAGACCACATACTTTATGCCAAATCAAATTGCTGAAAACTGTCACAGCCCTGTTAACTTATGAATGTATTCTTCAGTTAAAGTTTTGAATGGAATTGTTTGATAACTTGTCAGTGATGAAAGAATGGCTTTACAGAATAGTTACCCCTAGGTGGAAAAAGATAAACTATTGTGGGAATCCAGAATATGCCACTCCCAAATGTATCTCTTTGGCATAAGCTGAAGGCAATTAAAAAGAAGCAGATGCAGGAAAGCTCTCCACTCTCCATTTGCCTAAAACCAGGACATACATTTACAAAGACAAAAGGTATCCCCAACCCCCACCGCTTTTCTGTCAGGGAGAATAAAAATTGACCACTGATGGCAACTTTAGACCCCTGTAGGCCTAGAGATGGCACCAAAGAAACCTGCATTAACAAGCTTTACTAATTAGTCTTTATCTGCTATTTATTTGCCTTCCTCCAAGTTGCATCCACCCCCAGACATAAAGTCCTTTTCATTTGTCTTGTCACTTCTCTAAAAATTTACTGTTCTTTGTCGAAGATGCTATATAAACTGGAATTCAAGCCACCTCTTTGAGAATTATTCATTTTCTGAGTATCTCCTGTATATATATGAAATATATATGTTAATAAGGTTCAGTTTGCTTTTCTCTTGTTTAATCTGTCATTTGTAACAGGGATCCATTCCAATTAAGAATTTATGAGGGTTCAAGAAAAAAAATACTTTTTTCCCCTATACTAGCAAAAGAAGAGAATGGTATTATATTAATTTTAATATGCAAGGATCTTTAGGATATTGAATACAAATATATAATTTAATAGTATAAATCAAAATGCCTTCATTTTTTATAAACATTGCTACATAAAAATGACAGAAAATATATGTTCAATGTAGAGTGACGCTATTTTTAAATACCACTTCATCATTAACCTGAGAACCATTATTCAAATTGAATACAAATATTTACCAGCTTTGTGTTATAAAGACAGAATGTTAAGTGAGACATTAAGCTATTAATGTGCTTTTGAACACAGGACATAAAGGAACATAATAGTGTTAATGTCTTTTCTTTTTCCATTAGAAAAATACAATTGATCTGACTCGGGGTGTTGGGGGTGGGGGAGGGGATGGGTGTATACCTACATGATGAGTGCGATGTGCACTGTCGGGGGAATGGACACTCTTGAAGCTCAGACTCGGGGGGTTGGGAGGGGCATGGGCAATATACTTAACCAGAACGTTGTACCCCCATAATAAACTATAATAAATAAATTAAAAAAAAAAGAAAAATACAATTGACCACATAATTTAAAAATTTATGATGATTTTTTGGCAACATCATTGAAAAACCTTTTACTTATACCCTTTAAATTATAAACAGAATTAATTATCCATGTATTATTATTGAAACACTGACAATTCTATTGCAGTGAGAACTGTCAAATCTTAGTTTTCTTCTCAGAAAAACCATGGTTATCAGTTTGGTACATGTTATTCCAGGCATTTTTTAAAATTAATTGTGTGTGTGTCTGTGTTTGAAAAAAATATATATACACACACACACATCCCCAATAATTAAAGCTGACTATGTTATTCAACCTGAATGTTATAAAATAATATATAGTAAAGTTTTTAGTTCATTCATTGGTTAAATTATGAAATAAGAATATTAAACTTTACTATTATAATTCTGTTTTCTACCAAGTTCCTCAGGGGCAGTAATAAGACTTAGTCATATTCTTTAGTTTTGGCACACAACTATCATTGGTCAGGTTCCCTCCATCTTTATCCTCAATCTTGACCATATTTTATGTCTAATCTGTGAGTGATTTCAACCTAGTTATTCCTGCTCCTTACATCACAAACAACACTACAATGAATATCTTCATATGTTTTCCAGTATGGACACGTGTGAATTTCTCTGGGTTATACAGGGCCAAAATTGCACTGTCACAGTGTTTATACTTCTCCCCTATCCTCACCATACTTTGTAGTATCCTTTATTTTATAAATTTTGCTAATCTGTTAAGTGTACATTTGTGATTCATAGTGGTCTTTTTTTTTTTTTTTTTGAGACAGAGTCTCACTCTGTTGCCCGGGCTAGAGTGCCATGGCGTCAGCCTGGCTCACAGCAACCTCAAACTCCTGGGCTCAAGCAATCCTCCTGCCTCAGCCTCCCGAGTAGCTGGGACTACAGGCGTGTGTCACCATGCCCGGTTAATTTTTTCTATATATATTTTTAGCTGGCCAGATAATTTCTTTCTATTTTTTAGTAGAGATGAGGTCTTGCTCTTGCTCAGGCTGGTCTTGAACTCCTGACTTCGAGCGATCCATCCGCCTCGGCCTCCCAGAGTGCTAGGATTACAAGGGTGAGCCACCGCACCCAGCCCCATAGTGGTCTTAATTTACAGTTCTTTCAGTCATGTTTGTGTGTGTGTATGCCATAAGAGCTTCTTTTTTTTTTTTTATTGATACAGAGTCTCTGTTGCCCGGGCTAGAGTGTCATGGAGTCAGCCTAGCTCACAGCAACCAACCTCAAACTCCTGGGCTCAAGTGATCCTTCTGCCTCAGCCTCCTGAGTAACTGGGACTACAGACATGCACCACCTTGCCTAGCTAATTTTTCTATATATTTTTAGTTGTCCAGATAATTTCTTTCTCTTTTTTTTTTTTTTAGTAGAGTCGGGGTCTCACTCTTGCTCAGGCTGGTCTCGAATTCCTGAGCCCAAATGATCCGCCCGCCTCGGTCTCCCAGAATGCTAGGATTACAGGCAGAGCTTCCTTTTTGTTGATTGACCTGTTCATATCCTTTGCCTTCTTTCATGATTTTTTAATTGATTTGAATAAATTCCTTAAATATTTGGTATATTAATTGTTAGTCAGATGTTTAGGTGTTGAAAATATTTCCTTAGACATTACTGTCTGCTGGCTAAAACTTTGACTTATAGTTATGAGATTCTTCTCATCCCCTGGTGTATAGTTATTTTACATATTTATTTGCTTAATGGTTTTGCCTTTCACATTCAGATTTAATCTATCTGAAGCCCACCTTTGAATGTTACAATTTATGGATCCAATTTCACTTTAATGATATAGAGAACCAGTTTCACAATACACAACTCAAGGCATGAAAAATTGTCTACTGTATGATATTAAAAGTAATTTAACTGTGGATACACTATTATTAAATGCCAGATTCTCATACAAATATGGTTTTGTTATTAGCTTTCTATTATTTTCCTTGGATGAATTTTCTGTTACTAATCATGTACATTGGGTTTTTATTTTTTGGTTTTGTATTATGTCTTTTTTTCTTTATTAATAGACACTGTTCCTGAGGATTTCTTTTTTTTCTTCTTCTGTATTAATAGTAGTATTAGCCTGGCGTGGTGGCTCATGCCTGTAATCCTAATACTCTGGAAGGCTGAGGCAGGAGGATTGCTTGAGTTTAGGAGTTCTAGACTAGCCTGAGCAAGAGTGAGATCTCATCTCTACTAAAAATAGAAAAATAAGCTAGGCATCATCATGTGCACCTGTAATCCTATCTCCTTAGGAGGCTGAGGCAGGAGGATAGCTTGAGCCCAGGGGTTTGAGGTTGCAGTAAGCTATGATGATGCCACTGCACTCTACCCTGGGGTGACAGAGCAAGACTGTCTCAAAAAAAAGGTATAAAAAAAGACGTCATAACGTCTCTTAAGGTAATACCATAAATTTTGCACCTCTTTTTAAAATCTGACTCTTCTTCAAAATTAATAAATTTACATAGAATCCCTTAAAATTAACAAAACTTTGTAAGTTGCTATTTTATTCAGCAAATTTGGTGAACATTCTCCTTTTACTCACGTATTGTCTGTTAAGTATGCTCGCTTTTACATGTCAAATATTACATTAATCTGCAAATAACAGATTTTACTTGTACATTCTAATCTTTACATCTATTTTTAAATGTGATGTATTCTAAAGTTTTAGTAAATGCCTCTCATTCTATGTTAAATGGCAGCACTAATAATAAGCATTTTTTTTCTGATTCCTCAAATTGATGGCATATATTTAATACAGTGATTCCCTACAATGGATATATGTTAGAATCTCCTGGGAAGAGCGTTTTTACTCACTACAGCTCTTGGAAATATCAGCAATGTGGCAGACTAGCAAGTTCCATGCCCTTGTTCTCCCAAGAAAACATTTTTAAAAAGTTAGAAACTAATATAACTTTATAGGTATGCTCTGGAAATCAGTTAATGATCTATAGCCACTAAGTGAACGCCCAGTCAAAAAAAGGCCACAGTTAAAATGTAGGACATTTCATGGCATTTTTACGTAACCTTGAGCAACTTCCTTCAGGGTGTGATACCGTGCAGTTTGGGAGAAGAAGAAGCAGGTGCCCAATTTCCTTCTGCAAACAGGAAAGAGCAGAGCAGAACTAAATTTGCAGAGTTCTAATGATATGGAAGCTAGCTTATGCCTAGCTTCCACAGGCATAAAACTGCTATCAATCTTCTTAAAAGCAGGGCTCATGATGAGCAGAGCATCATATCTGCTGTATTCTATTGGGGAAAGGTATTCTAAAAGCCTGCCATAATTATTTCACTATGCATCACTTAACAAAGAAGGACTAATACACATACACATACACACAATGCCTTTACCATACAACATTTATAACAAATGTGTCATTTTTAATGTAACAGAAGTCATCATATTTTTGCTTAGTGTTTGTGGTTTTGAAACTTTCTTTAACAAGTATTTCCACATTTCTAGAATTTTTCCTATGAAATTATGGTTAACCCTTGAACAACATGGGTTTGAACTGAGCGAGCTCACTTATACATTAATTTTCTTCCTGCTCTACCACCCCTTAGATAGTAAGATCAAGCCCTCCTCTCCCTTCCTCGTCTTCAGCCTACTCAACATGAAAATGATGATGACATTTATGATGATCTATTTTCACTTAATGAATAGTGGATATATTTTTTCTTCCTTATGATTTTCTTAATAATTTTTTCTCTAGCTTACTTTATTGTAAGAATACAGTGTATAATACATATAACATACAAAATATGTCTTCATTGACTGTTTATGTTTTCAATAAGGCTTCCAGTCAACAGTAGACTATTAATAGTTAAGTTCTGGGGTAGTCAAACATCATATGTGGATTTTCAACTGTGCTAGGGGTTGGCATCCCTAACCTCCACATTATTAGAGGGTCAACCATATAATGAATGCTTGTCAAATTCATCAACTATATTTACTACAGCATGTTTTTGTAAATAGTATAAAACTGGAAACAGCCTAAATGGACAACGACGGAGGATAAGTTGATCAAGTCTTGATACATCCATAAAATAGAATGGCATAAATATATTCAAAATAATACTCTAGATTTAAAATAATACTTCATGATATTCAAGTATTTTTGCAATATCTTAAGTGAAAAACTCCATAGAACATACTTTGTGCAACATAACCAGGAAGTCCTTTTTTAAAAAAAAATTATGAATGAAAATTTAATCAACTTGATTATACAACAATTTAAATGTTTATTTAAAAAATCTTAAAGGAAAAATAGGCAAGGTGTACAAATATTTGCAATGCTCATTATAGACAAAAGTCTGCTTTTCCTCCAGTATAGTTACAGTAGCAAGTGTTATTCAAAGATTTAATTTGTTTCAGGCTCTATCCCTAGTGCTTTATATGCATTATGTAAATTAAATCATCATAACCCCATTATAAGGTACATACATTTAGAGTCTCATTTTACAGATGAGAACACTAAGACAGAGACAAAATAATTGGCCCAAACTTTTGCTGGTCAGTAAGTGACAGTGCTGGGATATTAATCTGGGCAGCCTGAATTCATAGGCTCTTCTTATTGCCACTATGCTCTGTTGCTTATTATTAATGTCAGATTTTATAGGAAAAACAAAGATTGGAAGGCTGTATACAAAAATGTCTCTAAAGTTTATATATAGATTTTAGAATTATAGAATACAAAGAAATACACACACATTTTTTGCATTATTTCAGATTTTTATTTTTTTGTCCTCCCCACTGTGTTCCCCCAGATTTTTCTAAATTATCTATATTAAATAAGTATTAAGTGTCAGATCTTGTTTCATAAAATTTACCATCCAATCCTGATTTTTTTATAAAACCTTCTTATTATAAAAGCACATAAAATGCAAGTGATTATTCATTACAATCATGGATAAAACAAGGGAATCTAAGACTATATAATTACTCAAATTCATTCTTATTTGATTACTTGTTTTTGAGTAGAATACAAACAAAGGATATTTTATAATCTTAGTTTCAACATTCAACCATGGTGTCACTTTCATTTTAAAGAAATTATTTGTGACATTTAAAAAAAACTTAAAATTAGAAATATATTTAAACCAGATTCATAAACTAAAGTCTCCCTGTATGATTTCCATTCCTCTTAATCTTCTCCACTTAACTCTAGAAGCACACGTTCATTAATTATTTAAAAAATGGTATGATGTGCAACAAATATAGGCAGGATAGGCAACCAAGAATTTGCAAGATAAGTTAAACAAGCAAGGTTCTAATATTGCCCTGCTGACTTTCATACAACATATAAATGAAATAAACCATTTTCTTAGAAAACAATCATTAAAATGTAAACTTGGACAGGATATATTAATTTTAAAGGTAGGTAATTCCTATTTCATAAGAAACTTACTATGACATCCTCAAACTTATTGATCAAAATATTTATGTATACTTACTTCTTTCACTGTGTTTCCTGCATAATAGCCTCCGAAACTCTCGGAAACTTAGATGTTGAATTAGATGAGTAAAATAAAAGTTTTGGTATAAACTTCTGTTTAATCAAGTTTTAGAGATTTCAATTTCTGGAATAAGTCTGGTTTACCTATGATGAAAAATGTTTAATTCAGTAACTCAACAGATTAAATGTACCAGGTATGATTGTAGTTGATGAAAACACAGTAGTGAGCAAAACACATAAAACTTCTGTCCTTGTGGGTCTTAATTTCTGGTTGAATACTTACAGCATTTATTATATGCAAGTGACTCTTTCTTATGCTTAGTCAACATTATGCCATTTATTCCTTATAAGATGAAACTCCCTGAGGTAGGGACTATTAATAGCACCTTTTTGTGGGTGAGACAACTGAAGAAATTATATCAAGTAATTTGTTAAAGGTCACATAACTAGTAAATGAAAAAAACAGGATTTGAACCTAACCATTCTGACTCCAGAATCTAAGCTACTAACTGCTATGATATTATAACATAACACAGATTATCATGTTAAAAAATAGTCAATATAATTTTTTGCTTTTGTAATACAAACAATACATACTTATAACAGGAAATTTTAAAAAAATAAGTAAGGGAAGGGGGAAGAGAGCAATATTTATATATAGGAAGCAATTAATTATTAATATATTAATTAAAATGGTGGTATGTTAGTCAATGTTTCCAGTATTTTTAACTTGTTTTATGTTTAAAAAGTTAACTCTGGCGTTATTTGGATGGGCTTTCCTTTGTATGTTACTTGTTTCTTTTGCCTTACAGCTCTAAGAAGGGCCTCCTTAGTGGATATTTTGGTCAGTCTGATGACTGCATGATGTGGTGTCTTCCTATTTGCAATGAATCTCCCATGGGTCCATTGCACTTCTTGTACCTGCATATCTAAATTTTTAGCAAGGCCTGGGAAATTTTTCTCTATTATATCTTCAAATAGCTTATCCAACCCTTGCGTATTATCTTCTTCACCCTCAGGAATGCCCATAACTCTCACATTAGGCTTCTTCACATAATACCACATTTCTTGCAGACTTTGGTCTTTTCTCTTATTTCTTTGCTCTATCTCTGTGACTGACTTATTTAATTGGAAGGTGCTATCTTCAATCTCTGAGATTCTTTATTCTGTTTGATCTACCCTGCTCTTGATGCTTTCCACTGTGTTTTGTAGTTCCCTGAATAAATTCTTCATTTCCAGGAGTTTGGTTTGATTTTTCTTTAATATTTCGATTTCTTTACTGAATTTTTCTTCCAAGTCCTGGATTTTTTTTGTGGTTTCTTTGTGTTGGTTATCCATTTTGTCTTGCATATCATTGAGTTTTCTTATGATCTGATAATTTATACAGAATAGATTAAAAGATTTCCAGAGACATAGTGGGGTCACCATTTAAGAATCCATTGCAATAATCCTAGTGATAGCTGATGAAGTTTGGACCAGTGTGGTAGTAGCGGGAGCAGTGAGACGTGATTGTTCCAGGAAATAGTTTGAAGGTTGTGTCAATATGGTTAGCTGATTGATTCAGGTTTTGATAGAAAGAAGTCAAGATAATTTCAGGGTGCTTGGTTCATCAGATGGAAGAATTATATAGTAAAAGACCAGTATGTAATTTTTTAAATTTTGTACATGTTGACTTTTATAGATATCAATTAGATATCCAA
>JAQIFY010005493.1:0-11002 GCA_028533085.1 Varecia variegata | reverse complement strand
TAAAGAGAGGGAGATTATTAAAATAGAAAGAGAACTGGTTTTGAAGCTATAGTCCAAGTCTTGTCTCTACTGTTTTCTAACCATTCTAACCTTGGATAAATTACTTACACTATGTGAACCTAAGATTACTCATTTGTAAAATGAGGATAATAATATCCCCATGCAGAATTACTGGGTTAGTTATCCAGTCCTTAGCTCTAGGTAGACCCCACCAAACAGTAAAGATCTCATTGTGTGGCAGAACGTGAAGGCTTCCCTGTATGCCTTTTGTTACCAAAGCTCTTGGAAAATATCATTTTAAAATTTGGGGACACGTGTAGCACTAAATTTATTACCAGTTGCAACTTTAAATTTTGAGCATCCTGGCAAACAAACGCACAATGTATTAAACCACTGACATAAATATTTTTTTTCTGGAGAAGTCAACACTATATTTTTAAGAAACACAAATCTATGAAATCCTATCTTGCTTCCATGCCAACTTCATTGCCACAACTAGCTCTAAGACTCCATTTTAAACCTAATTGCTTCAAGGTGGCAAGAAACATATAGAACTTTATTTGTTTAGGCTATTTGCAAAAGGAAATACAGCCTGTCACCAAGCATATTCTATTGATGTGGTATGTGGCTATACACTATGAAAACAGAACCATTTAAAATTATATAGCACTGAACACACCCTGGTATGATGAAGTGTGAGACAAACGTAACACAGAACTCAAAACCAGTAGAAACCAACACTTTCATTGTAGTGAGATATCAGTATGATACAAACACACAGGCAAAAGGAATTCAGAAATGACGCTATAAATGTTCTCTTTTGCTTACTCATTTAACCCTTACTTTCACTTTCTAGTGACAAGCGTACATTTTTTACATAGAAAAATAGAAAATCATAAAATATTCTTTCATCTCTACTGAAATAAACTCTATGTAAAGGGAAATAATACACACATTTTATAGCATTTTAAAATGCTATAGGTATCTATAAATAAGAAATTTGTTTCCCCTTTAAAAACAGTACAAGTTTAATTTATTATTATGCAGAATTTTAGCAAAAATCATGTGTGATACTTTGAAGAATGTAGAGGATGTGTTAGATGGACAAATATAACAGAGGCTATAATTCAAAATACTGCTATTAAATTACTTTAAAATCAGTTTTGGCTTAATACTTTAAAATTGCGAGTGATAGATATTTGCAGGAAAGAACCCCAGGAAAGTTTAGTTTTCTCAAGGTGTTTTTTGTTTGTTTCTTCATGTGTTTTTATGTTTCAGTTGTTGTTGTTGAGTGTGTGTTTGGGAGGTGAGAAGGGGGATACTTATTTCTTGAGGACCTCTGAGTTTTTCTGACCCATATTTGAATGTGCTAAGGCAGATTAGGAAATGTCAAAATTGTGTCCAACTATTTGACTTCCCAAGTCAGATACCAAAGCAAAACTATGAGATTACATCAAACAGCATATTAGAGGTTCCTGGGTTAAGGGGGAAAAAAAAAAGTGTTTAGCTTTTCTAACTAGAGTGATGAAGCATGAACTATATAAGGACAACTTTCATCACCATTGACAAGTATTTCTTATGTAAGGCACTAGACTCCCCATAAGAAAGTGAATACCAATCAATGCAAAATGTAAGCAACCCAAGGCCTGATACTGAAGTGATGCTGGACTTTCATGCCTATCTTCACACAGATAGGAGTCCTAGTCTGTACTGAAACTGAACATCCACGTTGGCAGATACCTCCATGATAGGACATGTGAGCACAACGAGTTCCAATTGCTCAGAGAGCGAAAGTCAAAAGCACGTTGTGCAATCTGACTCTTTGGAATGTCAGTGTGATGCATGAATCACCTGACAGGATTTGCCTAAGTCCATTTAAAGACATTATTCAAAGACACTCATCTATACATCACTGCTCAAAAAGGAGATTTTTCTCTTTCAAAATTAAATAAAATCCTTAGCCAATTTTTTCCACAGCAGGTATCATGACTTACTGAGTGTGTGATAATACATGACATGTTCAGTCCTTGTGGGTTATAAAAGACCCATGATAGCAAACTACAGGTTTGGAAGAAACATGGTACTAAGAGACAGAAATTCTAGGTTCTAGATTATGCCAAACCACTTCTCAGACAGGTGACCTTGAGTAAGTAACTTAATCTTACTAAACTTTCATTTTCTTCTTTGTTAAAAATAGTAATAATTGTTCTTGCATTTTCCATCACACAGAAGTTGCATGAGAATCAAAGAAAATGAAAAGTATATAATGAAGTTTGACAAAGTTTAATGCATCTAGACATTATAATAGTTATAATTACTGAAATTATTTTATTATTATAGAAGCAAAGCTTTTGGAAAAAAAATTGGTTGAAGATGTAGGAATAAATGAGACTGTCCAGAAAACTTGTAGTGTAAGTCAGAAGGAGGCAAAAGGAAAGCAAAGCCACAAGGAATATGGATACTTAGAACTAAGGTAAACCTAAGAGACAGTAAAGAAGAGTAAGAAGATGGGATTGTAGAAGTGGTGGGTAACTATGGATGTCCATTCCTACAGATGCCAAGGAAGAAGAAGAGTAGTCATAGGCAACATCAAGTAGGAAGATCACAACTAAACTGAAATCATTAGGTTTGATAGTTAGAAAGTCACAGCTCTATTTCCATTATTTCTATAATAACTAATGCTTCTCTTGACCAAGGCTCACATTTTCCAATTTCTCCACGTCTAGTAATTTTAATTGGATGTTTGACATCATCAATGTTGTTCAATGTCTGAATTCGTATCTTCTTTTAGAAAGCAGTACACTTTATTCTGGAAGGCAGTTCATTTATCTGAGGATCAACTTGACTTTTACAAGCCTGCCTTAGGGTGTTTTTGAGCTTTGTTAGATTAGATTTACAGTAGCTTTTTTCCCAGGGCTAGTTTAGCCCTACTCCTAAATTGTGGCCTTTCTGGAACCTCTACTGAATGTCCTGGATATTTAACAAGGTCTTTCCATTCAGGCTAATTGGAAACCAAATTTCCCCCAGCTCTATGTAAACTCCAGTAGTTTTTTTTCAGTCTGTAGTTCCCTGATAGTTTCCTTTCCTTAGTAGTTCTATATCCATAAGTTCAGATTTGTATTAAAATAACGATTCAAGGGACACTCAGGGTATATTCTGAAGCCCTTTCTCTGCATAGCTCTTTTCTTTCCAGTACTCTATCCCAAAAATTCCAACTAGGTATTACCTGTGCAGTTACCTTTAAACCAGCAGTCTCAGGCTTCCTGAACTTTGACCTCTATCACCGCATCTCAATGAGGTTCCAACCTCTGTCTGGGCTCCCCTTCCTGGGCCACAGTCTAGAGGGATCATCTGGGCAGAAAGCCCAGGCATCAAGGGATCTCCTCATAATTTTTTTCCTGCCATGGATTATATTCCTATGCTGCCTTTTTTCCTGATATCAGCAAAACGCTTTGTTCTAGTTTTTCTAGTTCTTTATGGCTACAGAACTAGTTCAGTACCAGTTACTACATTTTAACCAGAATCAGAAGTTCAAATGGGAATCTTAGGAAAAACATTTTCAGTAATAGCAAAAGAAGCAAAAATGAATTTTCAGTGGATTTAGGAATAAATAGAAGAACATGATGAGTCAGTACATATAAGCAACTGTTCAACAAAAGGAAGGCGATAGATTAAATAGTGACTCAACATGAGATCTTAATCCCCCTTATTTCTGTTTGGTTATTTATGATATAATTTAGATAGTATTTCTTAGAGTTAATGTTTGTAAGTGCTTGGTTCATAGTAACTGCTAATGTGGGTTTGTTCAATAAATACTGAACACAGAGGACTAGAAGATTCAAAGTCAGCACTACTCATCACAGTTGTAATAAAATTATTGTGTATTTTTTCTTTAATGACACTTTTTCCACTCAGACAATAAACTCCATGTGGGTAGTAAGTGTATCTACTTTGTTCATTCTTTTACCTCCACCAATTCACGCAATGCCCATAACACTGGCCCATATTAGGGACTCAAAAATACTTGCTGAATAAATGAATAAGTCACTGAATGAAAGAACAGTCCCCACTATCCACATGGTTAAATATCTAGTCTAAAATGTGAATATAACACTTGTATGTCACATGACATGGAAATTTTATATCTGTGCCAAGCCCCTTTTAAAAGCAATTTAAATTGTTTCCTAGTAGAATGTGTCCTGCCTGACTCTGGAACATGACTGTTTGAGAAATCTCTTGTCATTTTGTGAACTTTGAGGAATGCAAACCAGGAAAGAACAGTTTGCGTTATGAGAAATTTGAGTAGGTACACGAATCAGATGACAGCCGTACTTTAGAGACAGGTCTTAAAAGAAATGAACAGCTCCACCTGGCCAAATATAATCACAACAAAAGGCTTTTCCAGGTATCTTAACAACATATATGAAAAAAAGTAAATTCAGAGTTAGGACACACAAAAAATGAAATGTTCTTCTTACCTGGAAGATACATTTTGTAAGCGAAGGCAGGTGGTTCTCACCTTTATTGGGTGACACTAAATTTACTAATTGATCACATGTAAGACATTGCTACTTCAAGTTTCTGAGTGACTTTCAAAATCTGATGATGGAAGAGTTAAAATCCTTATGATGCTTTCTGCGTATATTGTCTTCTTGGCAAGAGATAGTTGAGGATTTACATTCTTTGTTACAATGAGAATTCTTCTGTATTCAAAACATTGTGATACTTACTCTACCTAATTCTGCCATATCCCTCCTCTATCCTAGCAAAATAAGAGGAATGTAAAGCAAAATTGCTGGAGAAAAACAGAAAATCTCATAGATTGATGGAAATACAAAATGACATTATCCCAATAAAAGGGAATTTGGACGTATCTAGCAGAATGACTTATTCATTTATGTTTGACCCAGAAATCTTATTGCCAAGAATCTATTTAAGAAATCATACTGACAAAAAATATGAGAAATAGATGTGTGCAAGCCTATTCCTTGCAGCATTATAACTAATAGGGAAGGGTGAAAAGGACACAAAGTTCAAAGTTCTCCAATAGTTCAATAAACAATGGTATGCCCTCACAACAGAGTATTATAGGGCTACAAAAATAAAAGATGAATACTTCCTTCCATATGCTTCAGTGTATAGTATTTTTAACTAAGAAGAGTATATATGCATGTATACATATATATCTACACAAAAATGTGTTTGTTTTAAGTACTTTAAAAAGTAATACATATAGAGGGATGATGGAAAGAATAGGTATAAGAGACAGGGATAGAAGCAAGTCTTCTCTGAATATACATTGCTTTGTATATCTGACAAAGAACTCACATAAACACTTAACATAATCTTAAATAAAATTAAAATTAGAAAGGCAATTCTGAAATATCAGAAGCAAAATGAAAATAATAAACCTAATTGTCAAGTTGGTAGCATATGCTCAAAAAGAAGAACATTTCAAGTAACTTTAAAGAATATTAATTGGCTATACCAATATCTATATTGAGTTAGATACTAAGGAACTTAGAAAAATTTTAAACTCTTTTCAACAATTATGTTTTTAGTGATAGAATTGATATAGCTATTCTGAGACTATATTATTAGATTGTGTGTGTTAATGAGTAATTATGCTGTTATCACTGAGAACTAGAGTTTTCAGCATGGAAGAACTAAGATACAGATGTAAGATTGAGGAGATGAAGAAAAACCTGTAGTCCTGAATTTGATTCAAAATTAGTCATCACTGTGAACTCATATTGGATTTCATCTTTATGGCTACATGTGCATGTATGTGTATGTCTGTGTGTTTCTTAGGTATGTCCTTTGAAAAGTGTAGAAACAGTGACTAACCCAGCAGCATTTAGCACCCCTGGTACCAAGACTGTGGTCTCTAAGTACTATTTGCCACTAAAAGGAACCAGAATTCCTTGGTGAAATGGCTGTTTCCAGCTTGAGAAAGAAAATGTTAAAGATTTGTCTTAAGTATCTATTCTTTCTAGAAAACAAGAAACTGGAAAAGACACTTATGACCAAAGAATTCAGGACCCACATTCAAGAGGCTTCTGTTAGTCAATGATGGGTAAATTTGAACATAAATAAGATTAATAAACACAATAATATAAAGTATGTCAAATATTCAATTCTTGTGTTCACAATAATACTTAAATCTCATTGATCATCTTTAGATGTTGCTAAAAATTCATTGTTTTGAAAACTAGTAAACAAGAGGACATAATCAAGCACTTATATTGCTTTTTCTATAATAATGATACCTCAGAGTAATAAAATAATATATGAAGGAAAAATGCTGACACATTATAGACAATACATTTCAGATAAATGATCAAATTAAGGCATCACTATTTCGTAATCCTTATATTATTTTTAATCTATTCCAGGCAGATTAGTCATCTACCTTTACAAAAAGAGAGATGGCTAGACAATATGTTCCCTCTAATAAAAAATATAATTCTAATTCAAGGATTTTTTAATACAAAGTAAAATACAGAAAATAAAACACAAATCTTACAAAATTCTTGGTCTACCAAGTTATAGGAAATACAGGATTCAAAGGAATTGCACTATAGATATGCAGCAAAACCTGAACCATAAAAGTCTCTTCGGGGTAAACAACCCAGTGTATTCAACAAATCAAATACAAGAAAAAAGGGGGTGAGACCTATCTATTAAAAGTGATTTAAGAGAGAAATCATTGACTGCAATATATATGGACCTTTAGGAACTTCTGAATCAGACAAATTGCAAGAGAAAAAAAGAATCAGAAAAATTTGAATACTTACTGGATATTCAATAACATTAAAAATTATTTTTAATTTGTTGAGTATGATAATGGTATTGAGGTTACATTTTGAAAGAATCTTAATTTTTCAAAGATGGATTTTAAAATATTTGTGGAAAAAATAATCTAATATCTGAGATTTGCTTCAAAATATTTAGTGAGGAGGTCTGGGCACAAGATAGGATTATATACGAAAAAACTCTTGATCCTTTTTCACCCTATTTTGCTGTACTTTCTGAAGTTCTATGGATTAATAGTCACAGGGGTCAATGACCTGCTATTTTAAAAATATATTAGAGAATAATGCCACTTGACTCAGTTATAGAAACCAGGCCACATATACCTCAGTCAAGGTATCTACCCTTCTAATCATCAATTTGGTCTGTTATGTTAAGAGTCAGAATCCCTTGCCTGCATGTTATAACTGTCATAACAGAGAAACATGGTCATATGAACCCTGAAATACTCTCTACATGCACAATATTGAGGATAGATAGAAGGAGCTTAATAAGTATTCAGTTGTTATTTAATGAGCACTCCGATGACAGCTCACATTACTGAACAATCACTATGTGACAGGCATTACTAGCAGGGTTTTATGTGCATTAATTCATTTAATCCTCAGACAACTCTATAAGGCAGGTATGAACACCTCCTTTTTAACGATGAGAAAACTGAGGCAATGAAGGCTTAATTAAGTGGCCCTAAATTATATAATTGGTGACCCCAGCAGGTGGTAGAGTCAGGATTCATAGCCAGGCAGCCTGCACTATTCAGCACCATGGTCTACTGCATAATTAGCTGATGCATTTTTAATTATTGGCATTTGTTATCAATCAATATTGATTACTGACATTGATTTCAAAGCCCTGTAGGACAGATAAAGGAACAGGCAAGTCCATATGGATACATTTGAACACCCTCTCAGGCTAACGCTTTGGTTCCTCAGGCTAACAATATTCATTAAACATGTATTAAGAGAAGCTAAGTACTCAACAGGGAGGAGCAGAAAGAGAGAATTTAAGGACCACTGAGTCAGTGCTTTCACCACCTTTATTGTCCCAAGTGCTTGATATCCCCATACCCATAAACCCATTTAGCAGAATAAAGACCCAGAAGTTACAAGGGTATTTACTATTATATATCATTACTCAAGCAAGTATTCGCCTTGAAGAAGTTGCTCCCATAACCAACCGAAGGGGTTTATCAAGGTATTATTTCCAATTAGGCACCATAATCTTTCAAAGAGAAGTTGTAGAGAATAAAACTTTTCTATCTAACTATGATCCAGGTGTTTTAGCATCCCTTGTAAGCTGCCATCACAGGCAACTGCCCACCCAACTATCCCCTTTGTGTGGCTGGAAGGACAGTTCCATGCTAACAGAGATTGTTCAGGAAATTGCTAGAAACACCTATTATCTCACTATGCAGAGCTTTCTTCTCTTTGTCATCATTGCCACAATTACTCTGACTTCTCCCTTGTACCCTAAATCTAACAGCGGATCGGAAATCCGCCTATAGATTCTACCACTCTCTCCCTCTTTCCATTCCCAAGCCACTGGGTTCAACTGGGCCCCACAGGGGGGGTAGTAAGGAGTGTACAATACCATCACCCAAGGTATCGGGCTAAGGCTTCCCTCTAAGAAAAAGTAACCAAAGCAGATATGACTAATAAGATTAACTATATTTAATAATAAACCAAGAAATTGTCTGCTAATCAGTGACTCAAGTGTTTAGCATATACCTGCATTATTGTGATGACTGACTACATTTCTAGTTCCAATGGGGACTAAAATAGTAGACTTTCCTTCACTATATAAACAGTCCTCCACACAGAGACACAAACTTAACAAAAATACAGCAAGTTTTAATTCTGCTTCTTGTTCTCCAGCAAAATCACAGGGGAGAAAGGAAAACATTCCCAACCAAGAAAGGGATGGAGACACAGACCTTCTCTGCACCCTGGAAAGGCAGAGCAAGTGCTAACATTCAAGTGGGATGGGACCAGTACCCTGGGGTCTGCGGTGAGCAGAGTGGAGTCCCTCCTCAGGTAGAGCATGAGGGGAAGCTCTCCTGTCATCTCGCCCCACTGGGTACAGTAGCAGTAGCATGAACTAGGTCTGACGTTTTGGAATTTTGAGGAAAGTGGGTGGGAAGTTGCCAAACAAGCAGAAGAACAAAGTTTCAGAATTTCCTTAGCAAGACAACACCCAGAACTCCAATCAAGGTGGCTGATTCAAGGAGAATTAAATGTGAATAAAATCCAATCAAGTGAAATGACATCTATTTTTATTGAACCTGGTCTGGAGACTAACTCTGAAAAAGCCAGCCTGCAGTATTGATGAAGGAAGTCCAGACAGCCACAATTTCATCATAATTATTCGGAGAAAAGAGACAGTGATGCTATCAGTCTTTAACCCTTCTCTAAGGCAGCGCTCGGTCCTAAAGTTGGGATGACTCGATGTCATGACCTCGAGACCATTCTCTTCCTTAGCCTTTTCTAGGCTCACCTAACAACGTTCCAAAGTTCCTGTTTCTCCGTCGCTGCAAGGCTGCCTCACATCCTAAGGATGATGGTATGAAAATGCGAGTGCTCTATGTAGCAAACATGGAAAGCCACAATATTTCCTTGTATAAAGTAATATTTTGCATTTACATAAGTTCTCCTAAATCCAAATAATCATGGGAATATTGACAAATTTGATTTTCCAGAACTTTTAAGCTGGAGTACCCTGACCACAGTGACCTTATCCTGGCAGTGCTCCACTGTGATTCCAGCTGGGATGCCTGGGCCACAGCCTCCCCAGACCCAGACGGCAGGCTTCCCCCAGCACCCAAGGAGGATTAAGAGTCTGTTAGGTTTAATTTCAGCAACGTAAATTTGCTAAATTTTGTCACCTCTGGGCTTCTGTTTCCTCATATGTAATATGATGCAATGGCCTTGATGTTTTCTGAGAACGTTCAATCTCTTCGTGTCTCTTTACTGAAAAATATCTTTGATTTTTTTGAGTTTTTTTTTCTTTTCTTGTTTTTTTTTTTTTTTTTTTAACATCAAAAATGTACAGTCTCCTGTAAAACTTAAACCTTGGGCTTAGTCTGGAGTTTGACATGCTAAACAAATAAAAGAACTGTTTTGAACTAATTAATCACATCCTTGTTCAGTTCCTATGGGAACATGGGTTAGTTATGCAAGACAAAGTCAGCCCATTTTGACATGCAGATGTCTTTCAGGTAGGTAGGTAGGCCACCTGTGATGAAGTGAGCCAGAGAAGAAAGTCTATTTTCTTGCTGCATAGATACAAGCCTGAAGATGACATGTAGGCTGTCGTGCAGGTACCTCCTCAATGCAATCCCATAGAAGTGACATGCCATCATCATTCATGTTAATGTCTATTTGTGCAACTATGCTGTTTGACATAATCAACACATTCATCAGAGAGAACAGCAGACTTGGGCAGGGAGAGGGTGTTTTCTCAGTACTAATGAAAGAAATGACATTTCTGTTCACTATTGTCAGCTTTAAATAGTAAATAAATGTTTGTAATGACTTCCAAATTTTGATATGTTATGCATTTGAAAGGATACACAATTTTTAAGATTTATGGACAGGATGCTTCTTCCATAACATTCAGCTTTGAGAACTTTTAGGAGGACTATATATTATGTCTCAAAAGTTAAATGCATGATAAATGAAATGCCTCTTATTGGTTGCAATTTTCTAGATGTAAAAAAATGCTTATTTCTTTGATAATGATCTCAAATACATTAATAATAATTGAAAGCTTTTCAGTGCTAAAGGTTGTTAATAACCTGGAAAGTATATGGTAAAATCATTTTCATTCTCAAAGCAAAAATAACAAAGGTCAGAATTGCATTAATGTTTTCAGCTACGCTACCCAGATATAGTTCCTAACTGATAGTTATAGACGGAGTCAAGTCTATCTTCCTACTGTGAGCTCCACATCCCCAAAGCAAGCTCCTCTCACTTTGCCACCCAGAAACCGGGCTGGAAGCTGGAATCTAAAGAATGTGTTCCTGTTATCAAAGAGCTCTCCCTTTACCAAAGGGCCCACCCTGGGGTTCCCATCTAGTGACTTTACAAAACACATCTAATTACTCATTAGTTAGTTCCCATAATCCCCTTAAGAATTTGTTTACTTGCTAACGGAGAGGGTGGGAAATCTGGCCTTAGCAGTCTGCATCAAT
>JAQIFY010005492.1:0-11002 GCA_028533085.1 Varecia variegata | reverse complement strand
GGATTGCTGGATCAAATGGAAGGTCTACTTGAATCTGTTTAAGGAATCTCCATATTGCTTTCCATAGGGGCTGTACTAGTTTACAGTCCCACCAGCAGTGTATGAGAGTTCCTGTCTCTCCGCATCCATGCCAGCATGTATTGATTTGGGACTTTTTGATAAAGGCCATTCTCACTGTACTGTAGTTAAGTGATATCTCATTGCGGTTTTGATTTGCATTTCCCTGATGATTAGAGATGTTGAACATTTTTTCATATGTTTGTTAGCCATTCTTAAATTTTCTTTTGAAAAATTTCTATTCATGTCCTTTGCCCACAACTGCCCAAAATATATTTGATAATTACATTTATTATAATTCAGAAAGAAAATATAAATTTATAAATTTAAATTAAAAAACTAAAATTTTATAAATAAAAACCATTTTATTAATATTATCTAGTTACAAGAAATTGTTTATAATGTTTGCAGTTTTTTAAGTGACCCTGTCTGCTGCTAACGGTGAGTAATTCTTGCAAATAAGATGAATATTAACAAATGTGTACATAGGGTATACTTTATACAAATCCTATAAGTGTTCTTTCAAAATTAACAACTTTTGAATGTGAATAGTTCTTAAGGCAATTATGTCAGTTGATTCTGTATAGTCCTCTTAATCTTGCTACACTATATAAATGTTATGTTACTTGAATATTACACAATATTTTCAAAGATATAGGCATTTATTAGTGTTTGATAATTTCCTAGCACTCAACTCTGTGTAACCACTACTAAACTTAATTTTTTATTAGAAATGTAAATAAAATGTTACAAAAATAAAGAATACTTTATGATTTAGAAATTCATGAGGATTCCTCAGAATTCTGATTTCTCATTCCCAAATGCCAATAATTAGTAGCTGCTGGAAATTTGGAAAGAGTCAATTTTAAGTTAAAGGATTCACTTTAAAAAATAGACAAATCAAATAGTAATTTAAAAAAGAAAATAATGATTAATACATATTACTAGGCATAAGTTCAAATAAATACCTGGGATAAAATTATAAACTTTAATATATGAAAAAACAATAAAAAAGGTAAAACTAATATATTTCAGATGAAAAATAGAGAAATTATCATATAGTATACCTAATTATAAAATCTTTTAACAAAGTTGAGACTAATTGTATAAATTATAGCAATAAATTTGGACAAGCTTAACTTACTTATTAAAATAAATAAATCATTTCAATTTTTATACAAAGCAAAACCCAACTCTGTGCTGTATATAAGAGACATACCTAAAGAAAAAATGATTTAGAAAGGTTAAAACTAAACGGGTAGGTGAAGATACATTGGACAAATGAAAATAATTTAAAAAAACAAGGATAAAAGAGCTATAAATATCACTACATTCCTATTGGAATGTCTAAAATCCAAAACAATGACAACACAAAATACTGGCAAGGATATGGAACAATAATAGGTACAGCCACTTTGGAAGATTGTTTGTTAACATTTTACAAAGCTAAACATAAGCTTAATATATGATTTGCAATCACACTCCTTAGTATTTATCCAAATGAGTTTTGTATTCTCACATAAAAACCTGCACACAAATGTTTATAGCAGCTTTTTTCATAATTGCCTAAAACTGTGAGCAACTAAGATGTCCTTCAATAAAGGAATAGGGAAACAAACTGTGGTATATTCATACAATAGAGTATCATTCAGAAATAAAAAAGAAATGGGCTATCCAGCCATGAAAAACACAGGGAGGAAACTACATATTTTTAAGAAAGAAAAAAAAAAGTCAGTCTATAAAGGCTACACAGTGTATGATTCCAACTATATGACACTCTGGAAAAAGCAAAAGTATAGCAACACTAAAAAGATCAGTCATTTCCAGAGAGAAGTGAGGGAGGGAGGGATAGGTGGAGGTAGGGGGTTTTTAGGGCGGCAAAACTATTCTGTATAATACTCTGATAATGAATAGACAACTATGCATTTGTCAATACTCATAGAGTATATAACACAAGGAGTGAACTCTAATATAAACTATAAACTTTTGTTAATGATAATGCCAAAATATTGGTTTACCAATTGTAATAATTGTATTACATACACAAATACAAGGTGTTAAAAATATGGAAAGCTGTGGGTTAGGTGAGATGACTTATGTGACAACTCTATGCACTTTTTGATCAATTATTATGTAAATCTGAAACTACTATAAAAATATAGTGTCTTAACTTTTAGAAAGTCAAAGTAAAATTCAAGCCCCTATTAATTGTAAAAAAAGTGGAAGGAGTTACTATTAATTTTATTACAATATGATCAGAGTGTTGTTTGCAATGTTTCTACTTTATGGAACTCACTTGTGTTTTCTTTGTGACCTCATATATGATCAATTTTTGTGATGTTTTGCTTTTCTGTGAGAAGTTGCATTTTTTATTATTAGGGAATAAAGTTTAAAATATATAAACATAATGCTACATTATTGATTGATTAATTTTTTCTCTATATCTTTACTTCGCTAGATCTGCCTTATACTGGCAGTGATGTGTTAAAATTTCTTGTTTTTAATATGGTTTTATCTATTTTTGTCATAAATTTCCTATAGTTTTTATTTATAAATGTGGTCAGTATGTTATTTGGGGCTGATGTATTCATAATTGTTCCATCTTTGTTTTAATTAATAAGAATTTTAGCATACGGTCCTATGAAAATACAAAAGAATGCAAGACATTTGAAAATTTAGCCTCACATAGCATCACTTTCGTAAGACTCTACTATTCAAGACAGTCACAAATCCACCTATATTCAAAGAGGGGACGTAGATGTCACCATTTTATGGAAAGAGTTTCAAGGTCATATTGTAAGTACAGCATTTGAGAGAGATAATATTGTGGGTGCCATCATTGAAAAATACAATCTGCCATGTATGCTACTTAAAGAGCATGATAATATATAAAACCAAGATCATGATGAATGGGAGAGCACTTAAAGTGTCATCCCTAGAATACAAGAATGTGCCCTGTCTTCACTGCTATTCAACAAGGCACTAGGGATGTTAGCCAAAAAATTTGTGAATTATTAGACAAAATAAATCAACTGAAGACATAAGATTTGTTGAAGAAATAAAACTATCTTAATTTGTATATGATAAAATTGGAAAATTCTAAAGAATTGATGATAAAGCTAACTCAAACAATAAACTAGTTCAGTAAGTGATGGTTTATAAATTTAGCATGAGGAAACGAAAAGCCTTCATATAAATACTAATTAGAAGATACAGTGGTAGAGAAAACCCTGTTTATAATAGCAACAAATAAGATTGACTCATAGGAATAAACTTTTAAAAAATGTGTACCATCTATGTGAGAAAAATTTAAGACATGGCTGAAAGAAACAAAAGTACCTACTATATATGAATAAGCAGACAATAAAAAGTTTGCCCTAATTTGTACAGTTATTAAAATTTAATTACAATAAAAATATCAGCAAGTGTCTACAGAGATAGGCAATTTTAGGCTAAAGTTCATAATGGAAAACAAGCAAGCAAGAATAGCTAAGAAAACACTGAAAAAGAGAAACTACAAGGGTGTACTAGCAATAAAGTCATTAATGCATATAATAAAAACTCTTTATTAAAACAATGTGTTAAATATGATAATATTGTATGGAAGACAGACCAATCAAAGATAAAAGAAAACCCACAAACTGATGTAGATATGTTTATAAGTTTAACATAATAAATGTGGCATCTCAAATGACTGGAACAAAAATGAATTTTTAAATAAATATTGGAACACCTACATAGCCATTTAAAAAAGAATAAAGTTAAATATATACCTTACAAAATAAAATTAAATTCCAAATGGATCAAGGATATAAATGTAAGAAAGGAAACTATACATCAATAAAAGAAAATGTGGACAAATTTCATTTTAGCCTATATTACTCAAATCCCAAGGAAATTAAATAAAACATTAATACATTTAAATATATATGCATATGTGTGTGTATATGTGTATATATGTGTGTGTGTACATATATTGCTTTCATGATAAAATGATAACATATATGTTGTCAAAATCAATTGGAAAACTTAGAAACTTATAAAGGTAAAATAAAATAATATATAAATGCTAAATAACATAAAAGATAAAAAGCTAATATCCCTAATAGCTGAAGAAGTCTTTAAAATTGAGACAAGGACCAAAACCCAATAATAAAGTGGAACACATGTATATTTATGAAATGTATAAAATCATTATATATTATATAAATCATTTAAGTAATATATTACTATATTATATACATATATATATATCTCACTCCTAAACATAGAGGGAGATGTTTAATTTCTTTACTTATTAGAAAAAAATGAAGAATTCCATCCTCTAAGATACATCATTCCTGCCCCAAAGGTAGGAAAAAGCTATATAATCAACAATATCATAACCCTTCTTGAACCCATGATTGAGCTTAGAGCTGATATTGCAGAGTCAATAAATAGCCTGAAATCTAAAGAATGACAGGTACCTCCAAATAAAGAAGGGACACAAAACACTCAATTATCTGGGTCAAAGCTCAGGGGCAAACACTTGAGACAATCAAGGGGTAAAATTTCAGCTAAAATTTTAATAAATTCCTAAAGGCTGGGTGTGATTTAGTAGGAGAGTATAGAGCCTGGAAAATCACAGACACAAGAGGAGTTCTCCTTCACTCTCAGGGTCTTTTTGATAGACTTCCCCCAAATGTTCACTACAAAAAAGATTAACGGAGGGCAGGAGACTGGAAAACATCCCCCTCCTGGTACACAGGTCATGATGCAGAGTACAGCTATCACTATACAAAAGGCACAAAACTCCACCAAATAAATAAAAGCCTTCTTTCCTTGAAAAAGTCTTAGGAAAATGTTCAGGGCCCAGGTCATTGAAAATTCTCCATCACCTTTGGAAGAGGCTGGTTCACTGTAAAGTCTCCAGCCCTGAGCCTAGCAGGGACATAGCACCGATCTATAAGGCTAAAATAAGGCAACGAGAAATGCCCTCCATCTCACCACTGTCTCTATACCACATTAGCAGGCAGTGAGTACCAATTAACAGCACTTTCCACTGGGAATGGGGCAAGAGTTTGGAGGGAGGCTCTCTCTGACGTATATGCTAATAGGGCAAATCTAAATTTGAGGGCAGGACGGGAACATTGAGAAAAATTTCCCAGAAATCCAAACCCTATTTAAATACAAAATAATACTAGAGTTGTACATGAAGGGTTATCATAGCAAAAACAAAATCCTAAAACTAGCTCAACTGTTATGGAGATTGGTTTAAACTCTCTGCCAAATACTCACCTAAATCCTAGCACAAGAATAATTATTTCTAGACAAATTTGTATTTTTGCTTCAATCTTTACTGTTCTACACATGACTTCTGGCTTTCAAATCCACACTCCCCCCCCAAAAAAAAAAAAAGACAAACAGAAAAGCAAGAAATGCACACATACAAACACACACACACACGTACATAACAATACAGAAACAGAAATCACCAGAACCAGACTCAGAAAGGACCCAGATGTTGGAACTATCAAATGGTGAATGTAAAATAACTCCGATTTAATATGTTTAAAGTCTATAAAGGAAAAAGTGGACAGCATTCATGAGCAGATGGGAAATCTCAGCAGAGAGATGGAAACCAAGGAATCCTAAAACTACACTGAGACACCATTTATCACCCATTTAACACATATGTGAAATGTTCAATATGTGAACATTCAAATAACTATGTTTTGTCAGTACATCTGTAGAGAACAGGTGATCTTACACACTTGTGGTGAAGATGTACACCCATAGAACTCATTTAGAAGGTAATTTTCAATATCTAACAAAATTCCCAATTGATCCAGCAATTTTCACTTCTAGGAATTTACCCTGAGAATAAACCTCCTCAACAGAATGAAAACACATGGGCAAGTGTATTTATTGCAGCACCGCTTGTAATTGAAGAATTGGAAACAACATATGTTCGTATGTGAGGAGGATGAATAGACTATAATCTATTATCCAGTAGTTTGCTATGCAAAAACAATGAGAAAGACTTCTACAAACTGATAAAAAGTGATTTTCAGAGTATATATTTCTAGTTTTGCTGAGTGATAAGAGCAAACTAAAAATATTGTACACTAATATTCTTGTAGAGTGAAGAAGAAAAAAGAATACATGTACCACATTGTATAAAATGAAAAAAAGAATTTAAACCAGAAACAAAAATTGTTATCTATAGGGAGTGGGTGAGTATATGACATAAAGAATAGAGGTACAGAAACAGGATAAAATGAATTGGGGTGACACTTCTCTAAGAATAATTATTTTTAAATAGTTCTGATTTCTAGATCTCAGTTAATATTTTATATACTTACCAAATAAGTAAATTAAATAAATGAGGGTATAATTTTAACTCCAAGAAAAAAAATTTACTCATTTTTTTTAATAAAAAGGATTTTTTTTTCTTTGTTATAACTCTCTCTCTCTTCTCTCTCTCTCTCAAGAGATCATATACAAGTGGAAAAGCACTGGACTTTGAGTTGGGGTCTTTAATTTCAGTTTAAAGAAAGTTATAATGTTTATTATCTTCAAAGTCCACATTTACATAATGAAGATATTAATCATTCTTTCTGGCAAATGTGATTGAAATATTTGTAAGATAGTAAATATAAAAATTAAAACATAATCCTTTAGAGAATAAAGCTATGAGAAATCAACTCCACATTTGTTTGTTGCCTATCTTTGGCAAAGCAATGGCTGAATTATTGAATAATTTAGTACATAGGCCTCTTAAGGAAGATAGAAGAAATCAAGCAAAAAGAAATTAACTGTTGGTTTTTTTATTTGTCTCAGCCATTCTATTTAGTTAACTTTAGGCTGATTGGCTCAGTAGTCTTGCAAATGTTTCTCAAAGAGTATGGACTACAAATAGTGTAGCATAATTGGCTTTATAATCTTTAGATTGCTGGTTTTATTCAGTTGATCAAACCCTACCTACGCTATTAATATATTTTTACCATGTGGCATAATATATTTTTCTTAAATTTCTTAAGCTTCTTAATTTATTAAATTGTTTTAAATTTCTTCAGCTTCATGTACCATGAAACTGACAAAATTAGAGTATCTAACTAGCAGAGTAAGAGTTAGGACAGTGCTTAACTGACAATAAGCACCTAGGAATGTTGACAATTTATTATTGAGTAAATTAGCACATAGTGCTAATTTGCTAATACTTTAAATTAATTAATTTGAAAATAGAAAAAAAAATTGTAGATCTGTTAAACACAAAAAACAGATTTTTTTTTTTATTTTTTTCAGCATATTAGGGGGGTATAAATGTTTAGGTTATATATATTGCCTTTGCCCCATCAGAGTCAGAGCTTCAAGCATGTCTATCCCCCAGACAATGTGCATCACACCCATTAGGTGTGTACATACCCATTCCCTCCACCCACCTCCCAACTGCCAACACCCGATTAATGTTATTGCTATACGTGCACATAGGTGTTGATCAGTTCATACCAATTTGATGGTGAGTACATGCAGTGCTTGTTTTTCCATTCTTGTGATACTTCACTTAGTAGAATAGGTTCCAGCTCTATCCAGGATAATACAAGAGGTGCTAGATCACCATCATTTTCTGAGTAGAACTCCATGGTATACACATGCCACATCCTATAAAGGACTGATAACTAGTATCTATATATAACTCAGGAAAATCAGCAAGAAACAAATCAAACAACCCTATCAAAAAGTGGGCAAAGAATATGAACATAAACTTTTCAAAAGAAGACAGAAGAATGGCCACCAAACATATAAAAAAATGCTCAACATCTATAATCATCAGGGAAATGCAAATCAAAACCACAATGAGATATCACTTAGCTCCAGTGAGAATGGCTGTTATCAAAAAGCCCCAGATCTCCTTAAGAAATGTAAAATAAGTCTACCTATTATATCACATCAAGAAAAATGGTGAGAAAGAATAATTCATAAACAGGAAATGATAATTAAGAAATAACAAGTCAGAGAATGATTTCAAAGGATCATGAGTTATTTGCACATAGTTCTGAGAACCTAGAGGTGATGTCTATTATTTTAGGATAAATGTAGATGACAAGAATTTATCAGTGCAGAAATCTGAGCAGAAAATTATCATAGAAAAAATAAAGTTGTCAAAAATATAATTCTTCCTTTAGAAACAAAGCACTTGAAAAAAACAGTTTCATATGATAATACTATGATGAATAAGTAAGAGATAATTCTAATGTCCTTTTAACTGTTTCTAAGAACAGAGGAAAATTGCAAATTATTTCTATGAAGGTAGCCTGGCTTCATTTTTGTTTTTATCTTTATAAAGTTTTATTAAAGATTTTGTTCAGTGTTCCTTTGATAGTTTTAATTTGGATGCTGTCATCCTTTATACTATTTTTTCTTGTTTCTTAATACAAGTATATCAGGTAATGAATTTTCCTCTCCACTTCTTTGGCTATATATTTTCTTTATAAAATTTTATTAATACATAAGAATTGTAAATATTCATGGGGTATATGTGATATCTTGATACATGCATACAATGTGTAATGATAAAATCAGGATATTCAGAAATCCATCACCTCCAAAATTTATCTAGCCACATGTAGAAGACTGAAACAGGATCCACACCTTCCACCTCTCACAAAAATCAACTCACCATGGGTAACAAACTTAAACCTAAGGCATGAAACTATTAGAATTCTAGAAGAAAATGTTGGAAAACTTTTATAGGTATTGGCCTAGGCAAAGAATTTATGAAGAAGACCTCAAAGGCAATCACAGAAATAACAAAAGTAAATAAATGGGACCTGATCAAATTAAAAAGGTTCTGCACAGCCAAAAAAACTGTCACGAGAGGAAACAGATAACCAACAGAATGGGAGAAAATTTTTGCATGCTACACATCCGATAAATGGCTGATAACCAGAATCTACTTAGAACTCAGAAAAATCAGCAAGAAAAAATCCAACAACCCTATCAAAAAGTGAGCAAAGGACATGAACAGAAACTTTTCAAAAGAAGGAAGAAGAATGGCCAACAAACATGAAAAAATGATCAGCATCTCTAATCATCAGGGAAATGCAAATCAAAACCACAATTACATATCATTTATCTCCAGTGAGAATGGCCTTTATCAAAAAGTCCCAGAACAACAAATGTTGGCATGGATGTGGAGAGATAGGAACACTCATACACTGACTGCTGGTGGAATTGCAAACTAGTACAACCTCTGTGGAAAGCAATATGGAGTTACCTCAAAGAGATACAAGTAGATCTACCATTTGATCTAGCAATCCCATTGCTGGGCATCTACCCAAGAGAACAAAAGACATTCTATAAAAAAGACATCTGCACTCGAATGTTTACAGCAGCACAATTCACAATTGCAAAGATGTGGAAACAACCCAAATGCTCATCAATATGTGAGTGGATTAATAAAATGCGGTATATGTATACCATGGAGTACTATTCAGCTATAAGAAACAATGGTGACATAGAACCTCTTGTATTTTCCTGGATAGAGCTAGAACCCATTCTACAAAGTGAAGTATCCCAAGAATGGAAAAACAAGCAGCACATGTACTTACCATCAAATTGGTATTAACTGATCAATACCTATGTGTACATATAGTAATAACATTAATTGGGTGTCAGTCAGATGCAGGGGGAGGGGATAGGTATATGCACACATAATGAGTGTGATGAACACCGTCTAGGGGATGGACACGCTTGAAGCTCTGACTGGTGGGGGGCGTAAAGGCAATATACGTAACCTAAACATTTGTACCCCCATAAATGCTGAAATTAAAAAAAAAATCCATCACCTCCAAAATTTATCATTTCTTTGTATTGGGAAAATTTCAAAACTTCTCTTCTAGCTATTTTAAAATATACAATAAATTATTAAGTATAGTGCTATCAAGCACTAAAACTTATTTTTTCTATCTAACTATATGTTTGCACTCATTAACCAACCTCTCTTCATCCCCAAACCTTCATCTCAGTCTCTGGTAATCACCATTCTATTCTCTACCTACAGAAATCAACATTTTTAGCTCCCATGTATGAGTGATAACATTCAACATTTGTCTTTCTGTGCCTAGCTTATTTTACTCAATATAATGACTTCCAGTTCCATTTATGTTGCTGCAAATAACAGGGTTTCATTACTTTTATGGCTGAACATTATTCCATTGTGTGTGCAAATATATCACATTTTCTTTATCAATTCATTCATTGATAAACACTTAGATTGATTCCCTATCTTGGCTATTATGAATAGTATTGCAGTAATTATGGGGAGTGCAAGTATCTCTTTGATATACTCATTTCCTTTCCTTTGGGTAAATACTCAGCATTGGGATTTTATGATAGTGGTAGTTTTAGTTTTCTGAGACACCTCCATACTATTTTTCATAATGGCTGTATGTTTCCACCAACAATGGATGATTTCTTTTTTCTCTGCATCTCACCAGCATTTTTTATCTTTTGTCTGTTTGATAGTAGCTATTCTTACTGGGATGAAATGGTATCTTGTGGTTTTGGTTTGCATTTGCCTGATGGTTACCGATGTTAAGCAGTTTTTTCATATACCTACTGGCTATTTGTATGTCTTCTTTGAGATTGTCTACTCAGATCCTTTGCCCACTTTTTATGGAACTTTTGTTTTTCTGTTTGAGTTCTTGTATATTCTGGACATCTGTTGATTGTTGGATAAACAGTTTGCAAATATTTTCTCCATTCTACAGGTCATCTCTTAGTTCTGTTGATTTTTTCCTTTGCTTGCAGAAGCTGTTTAGTTTAAGATAGTACATTTGTCTAATTTTGGTTTTGCTGCCTGTGCTTTTGAAATCTTAGCCATACAATTTTTACCTAGACCAATGTTCTGAAGTGTTTCCCCTATGTTTTCTTCTAGCAATTTTATAGTTTGTTTTTTTTT
>JAQIFY010005491.1:0-11002 GCA_028533085.1 Varecia variegata | reverse complement strand
ATTTTATGCTTCGTATGGAACCAGAGAAGACCCCGTATAGCAAAAGCAATCCTAGGCAAAAAAAATAAAATGGGAGGCATCAGTTTATCAGACTTCAAACTATACTACAAGGCTATGGTAATTAAAACAGTATGTGGCACAAGAACAGAGACATAGACCTATGGAACAGAACTGAGAACCCAGATATAAAACCAGCCTCAAATAGCCATCTAATATTTGACAAAGCAGACAAAAACATACACTGGGGAAAAGAATCCTTATTCAATAAATGGTGCTGGGAAAACTGGATAGCCACATGTAGAAGACTGAAACAGGATCCACACCTTTCACCTCTCACAAAAATCAACTCACAGTGGATAACAGACTTAAACCTAAGGCGTGAAACTATAAGAATTCTAGAGGAAAACGTTGGAAATACTCTTATAGACATTGGCCTAGGCAAAGAATTTATGAACAAGACCCCAAAGGCAATCACAACAAAAACAAAAATAAATAAATGGGACCTGATCAAATTAAAAAGCTTCTGCACAGCCAAACAAACTATCATGAGAGCCAACAGACAACCTACAGAATGGGAGAAAATATTGGCATGCTACACATCCAATAAAGGGCTCATAACTAGAATCAATTGTATTTTTATATACTAACATTGAATAAATGAAACCAAAATTAAAAACATAATCACAATACCATTTACAATAACAAAATATCAATATTTAGGTATAAACATAAAAATATACATACAAGATTTGTGTGCAGAAATATATAAAATGCTACAAATGAAATCAAAGGAAATAAAGAGAGATACATACTGTATTCATGGATTGGAAGTTCTATAGATTTAATGCAATTTCTATCAAAAATCTGGCAAAAGTTTTGTAGATATAGACAAGTGTATTTTAAAATTTATAGATGAAGTATCTGTACTGGTTATGGTAGGCTTGGGAACAAAAAGTTCTCTGTAATGTAAAGAAAGGAAAAACAGATTTTATAAATTCAGGATTGTCATCAAGAGAGCCCTATGTCTTTATCAGGCTTAACAACCAGAAAGCAAAGAAAAGGAAAGTCCACCCTATGAGAGACCCTTGATGTCTGTCTCACCTTTTTTCATTCACATGAGAATTTTTCATCTTTCTAATTCCAATTTGCTATTCACATGACTCTGTGTTATTACTGTTAGGTACTTCTTCTTTGCAGCCACAACATGCTGTTCATTTGGACATTGGAGACCAAGGTCTAATTAAGCAAAAAATCATCTTTCTTGGGCTCATGGGGTAGCAGAACTGACCCAAAAACAGTGCATCTAACTGATTCCACCAACTCAGTTGAACCAGCCATTGAGCTGGACCCCTGGAGTGGAGAAAAGAAAGCCACATATGTAATATTTTTTTATATTGCTTCACTGCTAGAAACATCCGCCAGGACAGAACGACACTTGATGTCAGAAAGCCCTGCATCTCATATAAGGAGATATTTAAGATTCAGCATCTGATTGGTGTTTGAACTTCAGAAAGTTTCCTTTTATATAGTCTTTGATGGCAGGGAAGATGTTAAAAAGAGTTTCTATTGGCTCCCGGAAGATGGTAACGTCAAGCGATGGGACTATATAATCCCCTTCCTGTTTTAGAAGCCCTCATTAAAGGCCAGAAGGCTCCTCATTTGGTTTGAAGAAACTGAGGCTGTGACCTAAAGACACGAAGACCCGAAGAACCATGAATGGACACTGCTTCCTCCAGGGACTTTCTTTTCTCCTCCTCAGTGCCTTAGCGGGTGCTCAGGGTAAGCAGAACCTCACTTCTTAAGACCAGCAGAGATGCCTGATTAGCTCTCAGGCTCTGGGGAATGGTCCCTGGGGTGGTAAAGACAACGCCTCTGTATTGACGACTTGGTTTTGACTAAATGAGATCTTTAGTGACAGTTAATGCTGATTTTTCTCCTGTGGGAGTCTCTGCTTTTCAAGTTCAGCAAGGTCTCTGATGTGTACTCTGATCCTTTCTGTACTCTATATTATGTCTTTCCCCACCGGGATTCTGGTATTTCCATTTTTCTGCTGGCGTACTGGGATGTGAGTGTGTGTGTGTGTGTGTGTGTGTGTGTGTGTAAGAGAAGAGAGGGAGAGAAATGGATAAAGGGGAGTTTGAAGGTTATATGAAGGGTAAATATGTGAATAGGAACATGTCTGCCCAGTGGAAGTCAATTTTCTAGCTAGGCGTCCATAGAACTCACACTCTCTACGCCAGGCTGCTGGGTTTGATGGTGACTGTGGTAGTGATGGTAATGATATATGTGTGCGTGTATGTGATGAGAGCAGATATGGACACCTTGCTGCCTATGAAGAAAGCCCTCCCAATATTAACTAGAATTACACCCTAGATAACTCTGCACCTGCAGTCTGAGCCTCACTGTGAGTCTCTTTTTCTTCCCCACAAACCCACAGCTCAGGCGTTTCTGCTTTACTCTAGTCTTTCCTAAGCCCTGGCTTCTTGGCAGAACTTTTTCTTCCTGCCTGTGACATTTCCCTTCCTGCCTCTTGGGTTGGTGGTCCTCCAATGCCATTGTGCAGTGGAGAAAACTGATGCCAAATATTGGTGTTCATGGATGGGTTGATATCAGCATTGAAGGCAGAACAGGGATCTGGCCTTAGAGACTTCAGGATGTGCTTCTCCCGGTCAATTTTTCCCTGCCCCATGGAGTACTCAAGCTTATCCTGTGACATCCTGATATTTAGGAAGAACCCCGTACTTGTGAATGTCCTTATGGTGAATTTTCTCCCTGTAGTTCCCTCTGACTCTACATGAAATCTGGTTTCCATTGAGCCCCTGGCTCAAGGGAGTCCAAGACATGAGTGTTTGACCTCTCGAAATGAGAATAATCCAGCCACATACCCAGAGAGCCGGCTCTTCCAGGTGTGGGCTTTGGTCATGGATGCTTCAACAATGCTCCTCACTTCTCTGTCTCTTCTCTAGTCCATGTTTCCTCCATATTTCAAGCCCCTTCCGTCAGAATTCTCTGTCCTTCTCCTTTGGAAATTCTACCCCTTCCAACAGGAGCAAGAAGTTCTGCTTCTCACTTTCTTATTACATGTCTTAGAAATCAAAGTCCTTGAGCTTTGGCTGTATGCCAGTGCCAGTTGTCCATTGCCAGGCTTTGCCAGGCTTTGCCAGTTCTCAGGGCTAGAGGTAGAAATTCTCAAAACAAGATTTAAAATTGGTGCTTTATTCTATTTTATCCTTCCTCTTCAGCATGAGAGCCATGAACGAATTTCTCATTAGGCTAAAAAGAAATCACAGTTTACTCAAACAAGCATAATTTTTTCTCAGAGAGAACTTTTTGTAGGATATTATTAAAGCACATGTTCACATGTTAAAGCACTCAGTTCACATGAGTTTGCCCCATCTACTTGTGAAATTTCAACCTTGGTATCATAGTGCCAAAGACTATTAAATATTTTCTGACCTGACACATGTGACCAGACTCCACAGTGAAAGTCAGGATTTACCATCTCCCTTTAGATTCTTTCTGAACACTAAATCTCTACTTTAATAGTAGGCATGTTTCAGTCCCTAAACACACACACACACACACACACACACACACGCGTGCACACACAATTAAATCATAAAGTTCTTGCATGTCATTTTCCATTTTAAAAATTAACAATTTATTTTAAATTTCTTCCTTATTATAGTATCTTCTACATCATTTGTATTGTTTCCAGTATTTCACTGTATTATGGAATCATAACTTATTTATCTAATCCCATTTTTTTGTATATTTATGTTTTCAAATATAATGCTGTGATAAAATTCTTATTTTTATTTATTTTTATTTTTTTGAGACAGAGTCTCATATAGATTCTCTGTTGACCGGGCTAGAGTGCCGTGGCATCAGTCTAGCTCACAGCAACCTCAAACTCCTGGGCTGAAGCAATCCTACTGCCTCAGCCTCTCAAGTAGCTGGGACTACAGGCATGTGCCTCCATGCCCAGCTAATTTTTTCTAGATACTTTTAGTTGTCCAGCTAATTTCTTTCTATTTTTAGTAGAGACGGGGGTCTCACGCTTGCTCAGGCTGGTCTCGAACTCCTGAGCTCAAACAATCCGCCCGCCTCGGCCTCCCAGAGTGCTTGGATTACAGGCATGAGCCATCGCACCCGGCCCTGATAAAATTCTTATTAACATCTATATTGACCTAATGGAAAAGCCATTATTATTTTCTCAATATAACCCTTTTAAAGGCCTCTAATATATATTACCTAATTGCCCATCAGACTAGTTTTCAATAAATTTAATTCTCAATAACATTAACTGAGAGTATTGTTTTTTCATAACCTTGCCACAAGTGTGTTATATGATGTTTTTTAATCTATATGAACACCATCTACAAAAATATTATTTTCTTTCTCATATTGTGGTCTTCAGATATCTCTGGTAACATTTTTATTTATTTCTCTGTAATGTCTATCATTTTCTTATTTATTTATAGGCACTCTTTATAAGCTAACATCATTTACTGTTTGTCTTGCATATTTGTAAATAATTTTCCTATTGTTTGCATATTAATATTCTTAGGCTGTGTGGGGGGGGAGTATTGTATATGGTCAAATATATAATGCTTTACCTTTATGATTTCTGCCTTTAGTGCCACGCTTTCAATGCCATTCTTCATCCCAAAATCACTTTCAATCAAGTTTTATTTTCCACAAAGAATTTTACAGTTTCACTAAAGAGTATTTAAAACTTTATTGTATCTGAATTTATTTTAATGTGTGTGATAGTGTTATACCATTTGCACCAGATAGGAATTACATTTTAGATATTTGAAACCTTTGTTCCATCACAAAGTAAAATACAGATGTGTAATATGGGCTTTACTAGTCTATAATACTATAGGGAGAGATACATTCAATCACTTTAACAACCTGGTTAAAAGATGCCAGCCTGCATTCCAATTCCAATTAAAGCAATCAGAGGAGACTTCCCAGAAACCCATCACCGCATCTATTCACCTACCAGCAATTCTCCACTTTCCCAATAGGCTAATTATCTCTAGTCTGAAACCAATTCCTCACCTCCTGCACGAGATCCCCCCATCCCACCACGTCCACTAAAGGGCGTACCTCAAGCAAGTCTCCCCCAGTTCTCATATCCCATCAGTTTCCACCTTCTGTTGATTATTTACCAACTTACAAACATGTCTCCCATCTTAAAACAAATGAACGAATAAACTTCTCTTGACCCCACTTCCGCAACAGTTACTGCTCCTTTTCTTTACTCCCCTTTGTAGCAAAGCTCCTCACAAGCACAGTCTACGATCGTTGTCTGCAACTTCCCTTTATCTCTCCTCTCTCAAATGAAATCAGAGCAGACTTGTTGACCGCTCACTCCACTAAAGCTACCCCTTGTAAAGCCCATCAATGATTCCCACATTGCTAAACTCAATGATCAGTTCTCAGTTACTGTTTGTATAATTTTTGCTTGCTGTATTTTACTGAGTAGTATCTGGCACAGTTGATTCCTCCCTCCTCTCAGAACGTTCTTCACTCTGACTTCTAAGGCCAACACTCTCCTGCCCCACTGATGGTTCCTTCCCAGCGTGTTTGGTAGGTCAGCCTTTTTTCCCAGAACTTAATTATAGGGTGTCCCAAGGACTCAATCCCAGATTCTCTTCTCTTTAATATCTCCACCACACTTTTGGGGATCACATTTAAATCTCATAGTTTTGGTCAGGTACAGACCCCAGTACTTTGGGAGGCCAAGACAGGAGGATCACATGAGGCCAGGATTCGAGACCAGCCTGGACAGCATAGTAAGACCCCATCTCTACAAAAAAATAACAAAAATTAGCAGGGCATGGTGGCACATGCCTGTAGTTCCAGCTACTCAGGAGGCGGAAGCAGGAGGATCGCTTGTACCCAGGAGTTCTAGGTTGCAGTGAGCTGTGATCCCGCCGCTGCTCTTTAGCCTCGGCGACAGAGCAAGAGCCTGTCTCTAAAAAAAACTCATGGTTTTAAATATCACTTATATTCCATCAATTTACGTATTTATATCTGTAGCCCAGATCTCTCCCACCATATCCAGACTTGTCTATCCTGTTGTCTCCCTGGCTGCTCCACTTGGATAACTGCACACATCTCAGAGTAGCACATCCAAAACTGAACTCCAGCTTCCCCTCGCCCTCTCTCAGAAAACATACTTGCTCCACCCACAGTTTAGTCCAAAACCTTGGAGTCATCCCTGATTGGGAGGGACATGGGCAATATATCTATGCAGAACTTTTGTGCCCCCATAATAAGCTGAAATTAAAAAAAATAATAAATAAAATAAAAAATAAAAAAATTAAAAAAAAATAAAAATAAAGGTCAAAGGGTAATTCTCCCTACTTGATTCTCAATGAATCCACATAAGTGGCCCTGATCAATCATTTTTCAAGTACAGTAGTTACCCCTTTATCCCTAGTTTCACTTTCCTTGGTTTCAGTTACTCACAATCAACCACGGTCTGAAAATATTACATAAAAAATTCCAGAAATAAACAACTTGTAAGTTTTAAACTGTACACAGTTCTGAGTGTGATGAAATCTCTTGTTGCCTCACTCTGTCCCACCCAGGGCTTGACTCATCCCTTTGTCAAATTTATCCACAATGTGTACACTACCCACCCATTAGTCACTTGGTAGCCATCTTGGTTATCAGATTGAAAAAAACACAGTCTAGATATGGGTGGGTACTATCTGGAGTTTGAGGCATCCACTGGAGATCTTGGAACATGTCCCCCATGGGTAAGAGGGACTATTGTAATAGGATCTCATTTCCCCTGTCTATATTATGTTTTTTTATTTCAGCATATTACAGGGGTACAAATGTTTAGGTTACATATATTGCCTTTGCACCCCCCGAGTCAGAGCTTCAAGCGTGTCCATCCCCAGACAGTGTGCACCACACCCATTAGGTATGAATATACCCCTCCTCTTCTCCCCCCTCCCACTTGCCTGACACCGATAAATGTTACTACTATATGTGCACATAAGTGTTGATTAGTTAATACCAATTTGATGGTGAGTACATGTGGTACTTGTTTTTCCATTCTTGTGATACTTCACTTAGTAGAATGGACACATTTTTTTAAAATTTCCAGATACATGAGGAATTTTTCTGTCTGTCTTTCAAATTTCTAATCCAAATGTTCACAATAAAAAATAATTTCATCATGCTCAGAAAATGTGATCAGTATTACGATGATTCTTTGGCATTTGCTTAGAGTTGTTTATAGATGGTTCCATGATCAATTTTTATAAATGCTTCATTTACACTTGATAGAAATGTGTACATCCTTATTCTGTGTATAGGACCTAATAGCATGTTAATAGCACAGTTCAAATCTTCTAATATTTGTTACAGTAGTCCCCCCTTCTCCACTGGGGGGGGGGCGTTCGAAGACCTCCAGTGCGTGCCTGAAACCACAGATAGAACTGAACCCTATAGATACTACATATTTTCGTATACATACATACCTATGATAAAGTTTAATTTATAAATTAGGCACAGTAAGAGATTAACAGCTAATAAAATAGAACAATTATAACAATATACTGTAATAAAAGTGACTGTGTGCTCGCTCGTGCGCTCACTGGCTCTCTCTGTCTCTCTTTCAGTATCTCGTTGTACTGTACTCACCTGTTTTCAGACCTCGGATAACTGAAACTGCCAAAAGGGAAACTGTGGATAAGGGAGGACTACTGTATTGTTGTTTTCTGCTTTGCCTGTCATTTATTGAGATTTATATGATCTCCGTAGTTCTAGAAATCATTGAACGGTATATATTGAGCCTTTTTGTTAAGTACATATAGGTTTTAAATTATTAAATCTTCTTAGTGAATTGAAATATTTTGTATTATTGGTTTATCTCCTAGTTCCTAACAACACTTTGAATCTTAAAGTCTGCTTTGTCTTCTATTAATATAAAAGTCTCAGTTTTTATTTGCTTGTTTTTGCCTCACTTTTTTAACATTTTGTTTTGAAGTAATTTCAAATTTATAGAAAATTGGCAAAAAAAAAAAAAAGAAAGAAAACATACAAGTCATTCCCATAGTCTACCAGGTCCCCCAGGTGTTAACACTTTGCCATGTTTATTTCATCATTCTCTTTCTCACTGATTTTTAAATTATCATTGTTGTAAAATTCACTATTTTAAACTGTACGATTCTGTGGTACATTCACAATATCATGCAGCCAGCAACCCTTCCTAAGACCTTTCTGTCATTCCAAATGGAAATCCTTTACCTAAGCAATCATTTTCCATTCCTCCCTCCCCCCAACCCCTGGCAACCATTAATCTTATTTGTCTCTATGGATTTACCTATTGTGGATGTTTCATAAAACATGTGAGGTTTTTTGACTGATTTTGTTCACTCAGAATAATGTTTTCAAGGTTGATTCATGTTGCAGTATGAATCAGTACTGCAATCCTTTTTATGACAGACGATGTTTCATTGTATGGAGATACCACATTTTGCCCATCCATTCGTCAGTTGATGGGCATTTATTAAGCAAATTTTCAGTGTTCAATACAGTATGATTAACTCTAGTCACCATGCTGTTCATTAGATCTCTAGACTAACAACATCTCTAGATGTCTTTCTTACAAAGAACATTTGACTATATTTTTTAAAATATCTAATTTGATATTCTTTGCTTTTAACTCACAATTATAGTAGATTTATTTACTTCAGTTATTTGTATATTTTGGGTTGTCATGGAAATTGTCATTCATTATGTTTTCAAACATAACCTCTTTCAAGCTCACTCCTGCTTGCTCTTGCATTCTCTCTCTCCAAACTTCCCCCTGTTTTGGAGCCCCCAAATACACATATGCTATATCTTCTCATTCTATTTTCCATATTTCTTAACTTCCTTTTTAGTTTTTTAATTTCCTTGACTCTGTTCTACATTCTGGGTAATATTTTGGATTTATCTTCCAGTTCACACACTCTGTTTTCATCTTTATCTGCTCTGATATATAATTCATCCACTGAGTGTTTTATTTTAACAATTATTCTTGAGAATTAAAAATTCCATTTGTTCCATTTTCAAATATGGTGATCACTTCTAATAATTTCTTGTGACTTGCAAATCTTCTTAATTTTATTATTTTTAAAATATTTCATATATGGCTATATATTTGTATGATAAACCCACGATCTGAGTTTATTGGGGATCTAAAATTATTGTTGGTTATCTAAAATTATTGTTGGTTTACTATGGACTCATTCATTCATTAATTCATCTATCCAACACACATTTATTGACTTTTATGTGTCAGAAAAGTTTGTAGGTATTTGTGACATAGCAGTGAACTAAATGTAAAGATAAATCCCAGATTTCATGGAACAGATTCTGGAGGAGAATTAATAGACAATAATATAAATATATAAATAAATCTGATATTATAATATGATATGTTGTATAAAGAAATAAAGAAGGAGAGGGGAATAAGAGGGGATGGGGTGGACAAAGTTGCAGTTTATATATATTGTTTGGTGAAAGCCTTATTTAGGTGGTGGTTTGTCTCCTCCTGTGCTAATGAGGCTCTAAATCAGGGATCCTCTCCTTAAGAAGGGATTTGTGTCTGCTATGGCCAGTGTCCTGGGTAACCCCAGTATTCCCCCAGATCACATTTGATGCTTTATATGGCCCTGATTTAATGAGAGTCTCCATCATAAATCCCATGTTGCCCCTCAAAACAGGCCTGAGGCATAATATTCTTAGGAGGACTCTCATCAGAATTTGTCTCAGAGCTAGAGATTCAATGTCATCCTTACCAAAATCCCATCTGGCTTCTTTGCAGAAATTGACTTGCTCATTCTAAAATTGATATGAAAATGCAAGGGACCTAGAATAGCCAAAATAATCTTGGAAAAGATGAATGAAGTTGGAAAATTCATACTTCACAATTTTTAAACTTAATACAAAATTGCAGTAATGGAAACAATGTGATACTGACCTAAAGTAGACTATATATCCATGGAATAAAATTGAGAGTCCTGAAATAAGCCCTCACACTATGGTCAATTGATTTTGAACAAGGTTGCCATGACAATTTTTAAAAAGAGTCTTTTCAGCAAATGATGATGTAACAACTACATATCCACATGCACAAGAATGAAGTTGGACCTTACCTCACAACAAATTTAAAAACATACTTAAGCTGGATCAAAGACTTAAATGTAGGAGCTAAAAATATAAAACTCTTAGAAGAAAATTTAGAAATTTGTGAGCCTGGGCTGGGAAAGTCTTCTCAAATATGCTACCAAAGCACAAACAACCAAAGGAAAAATAGATAAATGGGATCTTATTAAAATTAAAAACTGTTGTGCTTCAAATGAAACCTTCAAGAAAATGAAAAAGCAACCCACAGAATGTGAGAAAATATTTGCAAATCATCTATTTTATAAGGAATTTATGTCTAGAATATATAAGAACTCTTATAATTCAATAATATAAAAATAACCCAATTAAAAATAGTCAAAGGATTTGAATAGACATTTCTTCAAAGAAGATATACAAATGACTAATTAGCACATTAAAAGATACTTAATACCACTAGTCACAGAAAAAAGCAAATCCAAACTGCGATGAGATACCACTCACACCCTCTAGGATGGCTGGAATCAAAAAGACAGATAATAGCAAGTGTGGGTCAGGATGTGGAGAAATTGAAACTCTCATACACTGCTGATAGGAAGATCAAATGGTGCAGCCATTTTGAAAATAGTCTAGCAATTCCTCAAAATATTAAACATGGTGGTACCATATGACCATTTCACTTGTAGATACAGACACAAAAGAAGTCAAAACATATGTCCACACAAAAACTTATACATGAATGTTCATAGCAGCATTGTTTATAATAGTCAAGAGGAGGAAAGAGCCTAGTGACCATTGACTGATGAATGGATAAATAAAATGAGGTATATCCATATAATGGAATATTATTCAGCCATAA
>JAQIFY010005490.1:0-11003 GCA_028533085.1 Varecia variegata | reverse complement strand
ATTGCTTGAGCCCAGGAGTTTGAGGCTGCTGTGAGCTAGGCTGACACCACGGCACTCTACCCTGGGCAACAAAGTGAGACTCTGTCTCAAAAAAAAAAAAAAAAGACAAAAGCCACGAATTTGAGGACAAAGGGTAATGCCTTACAGGGTTGAAGGTCTAAATCTTAAAGTTAATGAAATAAAGATTAACGTAAGCAAGCATAGCATTCGGTTTTTAGGGTAGGCATCAAAACACGCTGAACCAATTTAAATAAAGCAATGGCAAAAGTAGACAAAATATAAACATTACATAGATTTTTTAAAATTTCTAAACCTAATTGCTTACATAGGAGCACAAGCTATATGTGTGCCAAAAACAATCTCCCCTATTGTTCTTTCTAATAAGAAAGTCTAAGATAAAATTAGTTATGAATTTTTTCCCCAAAGCAATGCCTTACTTATTTATTATTAAAGATTATGGTAGGAAGATAAAGATTAATGTTCTAACAGTACCATTTCTTCCTCCAGAAAGGAGCAATGTATTTACCACTAAATGTCTTTAGTTTTCCATATTCAAAGAATATGTTCCACTGTAAAGAATGATACAAACAAAACCTGGTCTTCCTATGTGACAGCTAAGGGATTTTAAAAGTTCTTTAATTATGTTTTCTAAAACTTATATCCTGCAATCAAAAGAGGTGAACAATACCACCTGCCTAACCTACCTATCAGGGACAATGAAAGGTCTTACTATTATGCTTATTACACAGGGACTTTTTTTTAAGTCAAAGTTCAAAGCTTCTACTTTTCAAAGATTCATAAAAGCTCAAGATTAAAGGAAATAAAAGAAATTTTTTAAAAATCCTAGAGCTAAAAGCATTTGTTGACCTTAAACTTAAATGTGCCATATGGGAATGTAAGCTCTTATTGGGAAACTTTATATAATCTGTTTTCTGTTCTCAGGTAGAAAAAATTCTAAGTTTCCTATTGTCCCACAGCTGAACCCAGTACTGAATTCTTTGAAGAATGGACACCTATACTAACTCCTAAGATATAGACCTTAAAGTTTTGTGTTCACAGTATCTCAAAAGTTCCTCTGTTTAAAGTCTCTGAGAACCCTTCAAAAATGGGAATTAAAAAGTATCTATAGGCTGGTACCTCTAGTCCACGTAACTGGGTCTGCTGACTGATCTGGTGGTTCAGCTGCTGCAATTCCAGTCGTAGCTGTTCTCGCTCAGCAGATGGAAGGGGTTTTCCATGACTGGCCACTTCAGACATGGATATTCTCTCCCTTTGGTGAGAAACAAAGCATGGAGTAAATTTTGAAGTTTTATTTTGTTAAAATATTACCGACCAGAAAAACAAAATAAGAAAATTTGAATCATCTTAAAGGTTTTTGCATGTTTGTACAAGTGAAAAGAATGACTCATACCTCTCACTGAAGTGTCCCTGAGAAGGTATGCTTTGATGAGGTGAATATGGAGAACCTCCCCAGCCACCGTGGGTTCCATATGGACTATAATCTGTAAGAGAATGATTTACTGTGGTATGATGTGGTACACAGGTTTGATCCTTATTTTAACGTACTCATAATAAAAGGCATAGGCATATTATGCACACTGCTGTCTGAAAGATTATCTACCAAAATGGTAATAGTGTGCTGATATTTGTTGTTTCTTTTCCACCGAACCTTCAGTCTTTGTATTTTTTTCTTCTGTTTGAATTTTTTTATAATAAGAATTTTTAATAACAGCAATCAAGCTATTTGGGAAAAAAAGAGGAACCTGGGCAATCTTTATGTGCAGACATTTAATTTTAGTTTATACACCTAGAATTACCTTTCTTAAAGATACAATTCCATGGAAAGTTTGAAAATTGCTCCCTTGGAAGATTATTAAAAGCACTGATAGTAAATGGGGAGTAGGGTAATTCTGGGAGTTATGAATAAAAACCCTCTATATCAGCTTACCTCTGAGATTCTTACCCGAAATGTTAATAGATTTTGTGGGAGCTCCCTGAGGTGCCATAGCCTGAATTGGGCCAGCACCCTGATATATGGTTTTGGAAGTTCGAGAGATGGCACCAAACCGAGATACTGTTGGTCGGTCTCCAAATGGGATGAGGTCATCATCACTGGTTTCTGCTGCTCTTCTCTGAAGATCCAATCTCTGATCTCTCATTCCTTTACTCTCCACATTCTGATAAAAAAGCAAAATGAGAAATCCACCCTACACTCCAATCTCTAACATAATCTCTTCTAGCTTTGTAATAAGGTTAAGCAAGAATATAATGTTCTTGGCCGGGTGCGGTGGCTCACGCCTGTAATCCTAGCACTCTGGGAGGCTGAGGCGGGTGGATAGCTCAAGGTCAGGAGTTCGAGACCAGCCTGAGCAAGAGCCGAGACCCCGTCTCTACTAAAAATAGAAAGAAATTATCTGGCCAACTAAAATATCTATAGAAAAAATTAGCCGGGCATGGTGGCACATGCCTGTAGTCCCAGCTACTCGGGAGGCTGAGGCAGTAGGATCGCTTAAGCCCAGGAGTTTGAGGTTGCTGTGAGCTAGGCTGACGCCACGGCACTCACTGTAGCCCGGGCAACAAAGCAAGACTCTGTCTCAAAAAAAAAAAAAAAGAAAAAGAAAAAGAATGTAATGTTCTTATTGGTAAGACTAAAATCATTAATTGCCTTTGGTTGTTATATAAAACATTGTTTTTGAAACACTTGACCACTCACCACAGTAAGAAACAAATTTTATATCATGACTCATTGCATATATACAAAATATATATTTATTGCTCTATGTATTATATATAATGTCATATATATAAATAAAATGTTATATAAATATATAGAGAGACCCCAAGGTAATTTGTGTGCATGTTAATGTTTGAGAAGCACTAGGTTAGACTTTTTTTACCTATTTGGAGAGATTTTTCAATTACTTCTAGATTGGATTGCAATTTTTTAAATTCTCTACTGACTTAAGGAAATGAGTTTTACCTTGCTAATACTTATGTTACTTCTAACTCATCTCATTCCAGCAAGAGGCTTACTATGACCTAAAAATGAAGTTACCTCACATTAAGCCAAAAGTAAAGGCTTATTTTACGTTTTCCTCTTCTATAACCCTCTCTCTCTCTCTTTTTTTTTTTTTTGCCGGCATCTAATCATATTTATGCTACAGATATCACTTCACTCATTTATGGTGGTATCAGCATCCAAGTCTTCTTTCCTATTACCAAATATTGGTATTCACCAGTTGGACAAGTATTTATCTATGAAAACCTATATAATAACCTAGGAAACCTTTTTTAGAGTTAATAAGAGAAAACAGGTTAAAAATAATAGTCAAAGCATACCTTTAAACCCAGAGTTAATAAGGGCAAATAGGTTAAGAGTAATAGTCAAGGCATACCTTTAAACCCAGCAATACCATTTCTAAGCGTAACTTTCATGTGTGTGCACAAGGAGACATACACAAGAATGTTCACTGGGCACTGTACATAATAATGAAAGATCAAAAATAGCCTAAATGTCCATCAACATGAAAACAAGTAATTTTTTGTAGATTATATGTATTTATAAAAATATACTTATTGTATGATATCAGTTATCACACAATATCTAATAAAAGCAGTTAAAATGAAGGAACCTGAACCATAGATATAAATATGGACACACATCGAAAACAATGCTGAGTGAAAATGCAAGTTGAAGTATACATTTATATAAAGTATACATACAAAATAACATTCTAATATAAAATTATCCATGAAAATGCTAACTACTAAATTCAGGATAAAGGATACTGACAGGGAAGGAAATAGGAAGAAAAATGAGATTAGAGAGGTATATATAGTAGGATTTAACCATTTCTGGAAAGTTTTATTTCTTTAAAAAATAAAAAAGGAATTAAGATAAAATATTGATATATTTTAACCTTGGTTATTAGATACATTGGTGGTACATTATCTTTTATTGAAAAACAAAATAACCCAAGTATAATAAACTGTAGCATTTCATAGTTTACTTGAAACTAAGCAGCTATAATTCTGACTCAACTACTACTCTTGTTCACTAGATTCAACCTTATTGTTTAAACTTCAGAGTTGTGAAAAAGAATTTTAACTTATTTGATGAAGAAATCCAAGATCTTTATTAATTACATAAAATAATTTGGGTCCTAAACGATTATTAGGAAATTGCTACCTGCACAGAAAAGTAATAAGTGTTCTTTGTCTAGATAAGTATTAAAAGATTTTTATTTATACCTGAACAAGACAGAAAACTATATAGTTTAAATATAATTCAATTGCAGAGTATAGAATATGGTCTGAAACTCTTAAGCAAAGATCAATTATTTGTGCCTAAATTGTTATGGGTGAAAATTTATTTGGTTTATCTTGATTTATATTAATTATTGCTTAGCTATCACACATACCATCATTTCCACACTCCCTGCTGCCACAACATCTTTTGGTTTTGCATCTTTGGTTCCAATGTAGGAGCCGATGGTGTCACATGACCAGGGAGAGTACTGGCTATAATCATTTCCTTTGTACTTGCCAGCTATCTTCAAGTCTTCATCCAAAAACTGTTACAGATGAGGGAAAAAAAAGAAACAAAACAGGAAATGGGTCTATGAGTAACAAGACAGAGAAAGCAGGGAATCTCTTAGAACATTATGCTAAAGCAACATAATGATAGTTACTTGACTTTTAAGTGTCACGATAGAAGATTTTTATAGACTGAAAAATACAAAGTGAGTGAAGAATGATTTAGCCTTCATACTTTGTTAGCAGAAGGTCAAAAAGAAGTATCTCAATTAACTTTCAAGGAATCAAATTAGGATTTTTTTTTTTTTTTTTTTTTTGAGACAGTCTCGCTCTGTTGCCCGGGCTAGAGTGCCATGTTGTCAGCCTAGCTCACAGCAACCTCAAATCCTGGGCTTAAGCAATCCTTCTGCCTCAGCCTCCGAGTAGCTGGGACTACAGGCATGTGCCACCATGCCTGGCTAATTTTTTCTATATATATTTTTAGCTGTCCATATACTTTCTTTCTATTTGTAGTAGAGACAGGGTCTCACTCTTGCTCAGGCTGGTCTCGAACTCCTGACCCCGAGCCATCCTCCTGCCTCAGCCTCCCAGAGTGCTAGGATTACAGGTGTGAGCCACTGTGCCTGGTCCAAGTTAGGATTTTTTTTTTCTTTTCTTTTCTTTTTTAACAGTCTTACTGGAAAAGCTAGGATTTCAGAGTTTTGTTCATCCTTTTCTTCAGTAGATGAAGTCAAAATTTAATCAAATATGTACTAAGCCATAGTTTTGCTAGACTCTCTTCCATGTTTCTATCAGTTAAATACAGGTAAACAAGAACATTAAAAAATGATTTCTTTTTCTTTTTTTAAGAGCTGGTGACTTGCTCTGTTGCCCAGGCTGGAGTGCAGTAGTGAGATGATGGGTCTCTGTAACCTTGAACTCCTGGGCTTAAGCAATCCTCCCACTTCAGCCTCCTAAAGTAGCTAGGACTATAGGCATGCACCACCATGCTTGCCTAATTTTAAAATTTTTTGTAGACATGGGGTCTTGCTATGTTTCCCAGGCTGGTCTCAAACTCCTGGCCTCAAGTGATCCTCCCACCTCGGCCTCCAAAAGTGCTGGGATTATAGTCATGAGCCACCATTCCTGGCCTAAAAACAATTTTCAATGATCTACGCAGTGCATGATGATGTAACAACTTTTTACTGAAATCTCTCTAATGACAATAATTCGTATCTTGAATAAATTCTGGTTGTTATTTTGATTCAACAGGGGTACAAATAATAAGATGCCTAATTTTATTTTCTTAAGATAAATTCTCCAATTATCTATTAACAGAATAGCTATTTGAAGGCTATTTTAAGTATTTTTACTAAAACTACAACATTCACATTTATGTAACATTTTACATTTTCAAAGTGCTTTCAGGTACACTATCTCATAAACTCTTCAAGTTCATCATAGACAACATGGGTGACATGACCAAGGCTCTAACGGTATAGGGCAGTGCTAGAACTAAATCTTAATGTTGCTTTCACATTAAACAACTTAATGTTGCTTATCACACAATATATATATACACATACTGATGCCTAGGGGCCATTGGTACATTTAACTGGCTCTATGCCTCCCCCATACTAAAATGATCCCTTTTTTAGGTATCGTTATTGGCCTTCTGTATTGACAGAGGGTCTGCTGCTCACCAATATCACTCATTTTCAACCACACTTCTGTTTCTATTGTTCATAACCTTTTCCCTTTTCTTTGTACTACCACTATTTAAATATTTTACTTCCATTTTTATTTCTCCTCTACTTAAAACTTTAGGTAGAACAGCTAGCTTTTAAAACACATGACCCACTAAAAGAGTGCCCCTTTTTTCATCCCTGACTGTAATATATTATATAGCTGTTAAAAAAGTATGAGATAAATTTATATACTGACATGGAAAAGACATCCAGGATAACTGGTTAAGTAAAAACAAAAAAATGCAAAACACAGACACAAAATCTTAAGATGTATTGCACTAAATGATCCTACTAAAAAATAATGATGAGGCCAGGCATGGTGGCTCACAACAGGAACCCCAGCACTTTGGGAGGCCAAGGCAGGAACATCACATTGCTTGAGCTCAGGAGTTAGTGACCAGCCTGGGCAACACTGTGAGATCCCATCTCTACAAAAAATTTAAAAATTAGCTGGGAGTGGTTGCATTTACCTGTAGTCCCAGCTACTTGCGAGACTGAGGCAGGAAGATCTCTTGAGTCCAGGAATTGGAGGTTGCAGTGAGCTAGGAATGTACCACTGCACTCCAGCCTGGGTGACAGAATGAGACAGTCTCTTAAAAAAAGAGAGAGAGAGAGAGAGAGATATCGATCCAGCAATCCCACTAGCAGGTATTTATCCAAAGGAAAGGAAATCAGTGTACTGAAGTGATATCTGTACCCCCATGTTTACTGCAGCACTATTCACAATACCCTAGATATGGAATCATTCTAAATGTCCATCAAGAGATGAATGGATAAAGAAAATGTGGTACATATACACCATGGAATATTATTCAGCCATAAAAAAATAACAGAATCCTACCACTTGTAGCAATATGGATAAGCCTGGAGGACATTATGTTAAGTGAAATGAGTCAGGTACAGAAAGATCAACACCACGTGTTCTCACTCACATGTGGGAGCTAAAAAAAAGTTGGACTCATAGAAGTTGAGTAGAACTGTGGTTATTAGAGTTTGGGAAGGAAATTAGGGGAGGGGGACTGGGCGCGGTGGCTCATGCCTGTAATCCTAGCACTCTGGGATGCCGAGGCGGGAGGATTGCTCGAGGTCAGGAGTTCACATCCAGCCTGAGCAAGAGCGAGACTCCATCTCTACTAAAAAAAAAAAATAGAAAGAAATTAGCCAGACAACTAAAAATATGCAGGAAAAAATTAGCCAGGCATGGTGGCGCATGCCTGTAGTCCCAGCTACTCGGGAGGCTAAGGCAGTAGGATTGCTTGAGCCCAGGAGTTTGAGGTTGCTGTGAGCTAGGCTGATGCCACAGCACTCTAGCCTGGGCAACAGAGTGAGACTCTGTCTCCAAACAATTAAAAAAAAAAAAATTTAATAAAAAAGAAATTAGGGGAGGGGGACGACAGGGGGAGCTTGGTTAACATATAAAAATTATAGCTAGATAGGAGGAATAAGTTCTAGTGTTCTATAGCACTATAGGGTGAATATAGTCAATAATTTGCTGTATATTTTCTAAAAGCTGCAACAATTTTGAATGTTCCCAACACAAAGAAAAATGTTTGAGGTAACAGATATGCTAATTACCCTGATTAAATCATTATACATTGTATGCATGTATGAAATATCACTCTGGATACCATAAATATGTACAATTATGTGTCAACTAAAAAGATGTTATTAATAGCACAAGCACAAAAAAAGCTGAAGTATGTAATAAACTGACAATGGTTATAGAAAATGAGATTTTGAAGAAATTTTTTTCTATACTATGTATTTCTATAATGTATGAATTTGGTACAACTGTATGTAGGTTGTTTGTAATCAGAACTGAGGTTTAAATATATAGCTTTTGCTTCTGCGCTTACATTGAGAAAACAAAAATAAAAATAAATAAATAAATAAATAAATATATAGCTTTGAATATCAGTAACTAAAATGATTTTAAAGTTCTTTAATAGCCAGGCAATATAATTTTTATTAGAAATAAAAATAATAGTATGAAGTTATTATTTACTGAATAACTACTATGTGCTGGATGCTATGTCTCATTTAATCTTCACCACACCACTATGAGGTAGGCTTTATTATGCTTTACAAATGAAGAAGCCTGGCCTCAGAGTTCACGGAGGCTAAGTAACTTAAAAAAGATCACACAATGAAGGACACAGCTGAACCTTAAATAGTTAAGTATGTTTGATTTGAAAATCAGCTCACTTTTCACAATGTCATATTTCTTTCCATATTTCTTTATAAAACAGTATTGCCTAACAAAGTTCTCAGATGTCTCTAATATACAACTTTTGAAACAATACCAGTTGTTTATACTTTACAAGTAAAACTACATTAACAGAAGATGTTATGACTTTATTAATAACTTACATTATTGTGAAAAATCCATCCAAAGTATTTAGATGGGAAAGCTAGATACTGTGAATAACTTCTACTTAGTAGATCACCTGCATATACCCAACAGCTTACTGTTTACTATGTGTGATGCACTTCAGTTTTCAATTTTTATTGATTATTAATAATTTGTCAGTTAGCAATGTTTAGAATCATAATTCTATACATAAAAGATACAAGATATGTTCCTTTTTTTTTTTAATGTTTTTTTTCTTTTTGTATTTTACTCAAACGGCAAGGACCGGAACAAGGTATGTTCCCTACATAATAACTGCAATCCTGCTAAGAAAACTTATTTGACTCCTTGTAAAAACATATACACATTATAAGCTGAGGCAGTATATACAATCAACAAAACAAAGATCAAAGAAGCAAAAAGTTGGCTTTTCAAAAAGACATGTAAAACTGATAATCAAAAAAGAAAAAGACTGATAAATTCCTAGCAAGACTGACAAAGAAAAAAAATTACTAATATCAGAAATGGAAAAATTAGCATCATTATAGAACACACAGACATTAAAAAGATAGTAAGATAACAGTCATTCATAACTATTAGCACTGTCTTATAGAAATACAAAGAAGATGACTCTCCAATTTATGGTTTATTGCCCTGTGGTACCATCAACCGGTTCTCTTTTTTGAAGCAACCTATTTCATTGTCCTTGTTTTTGTTCTGACTTTCACTACCTATCATCTGTCTTTCCTATTCTTTAAAGCAACTTTACTATCCTGTTGGTTTCCTCATTATTGAGCTAAATAAATATTTAACATGTCTCACTTATGCAAAAAAATTTCAAAACCAGGAATAGAGGGAAGTTTCATTAATCTGATAAAGACTGACCGAGCGTGGTGGCTCATGCCTGTAATCCTAGCCCTCTGAGAGGCCGAGGTGGGTGGATCGCTCGAGGTCAGGAGTTCGAGACCAGCCTGAGCAAGAGTGAGGACCTCCCCCCCCCACCGTCTCTACTAGAAATAGAAAGAAATTATATGGACAACTAAAAATACATATAGAAAAAATTAGCCGGGCATGGTGGCGCATGCCTGTAGTCCCAGCTACTCGGGAGGCTTGAGGCAGTAGGATTGCTTAAGCCAAGGAGTTTGAGGTTGCTGTGAGCTAGGCTGATGCCACGGCATTCACTCTAGCCCGGGCAACAAAGTGAGACTCTGTCTCAAAAAATAAATAAATAAATAAATCTGATAAAGATTACCTAACCAAAAACTTACAGCAAACATCATAATGGTGAATTAATAAAAGCTCCACCTACTCAAAGATCAGAAATAGTCAAGAATACCTGCTATCACCACTTTTATTCAGCATTATACTGAAGTGCAACAAGATGAGAAAAAAATGAAAAGGGGAAAAAAGTTATTATACAGAGGACATGATTGTGTGCACAGAAAATCCAGAAGAATCCACTAACAAATATTAGAATTAATGAGGAAATTTAGCAAGTCTGCTGAATAGAAAGGTCGATACACAGAAATCTATTTAATTTCTCTACATTAGTATCAGAAAATGAAATTTCAAAAAGAATTTTATTTAAAATAGTTTCAAAGAACATCAGCTACCTAGGAATAAATTTAATTTACAATGAGCAAGATGCTAAAGTATTAAGTATGAAAAAGATCCAAGTAAATACAGGGGTACATCATGTTCATAGAAACTTATTAGAAAGATGTCATTTCTTACCATATTGATCTAAAGCAACACTGTCCAATACAAATACATGACTCACATACATAAATTTAAAATTCCTAGTAACCACATTAAAAAAAAAGGAAACAGGTGAAACTAATTTTAATATTACTTTTTTTTTTTTTGTGAGACAGAGTCTTGCTCAGGCTAGGGTGCCGTGGTGTCAGTCTAGCTCACAGCAACCTCAAACTCCTGGACTCGAGGGATCCTTCTGCCTCAGCCTCCTGTGTAACTGGGTCTATAGGCGCATGCCACCACACCTGGCTAATTTTTTCTATTTTTAGTAGAGACAGGGTCTCACTCTTGCTCAGACTAGTCTCAAACTCCTGACCTCAAGCGATCCTCCCACCTCAGCCTCCCAGAGTGGTAAGATTACAGGCATGAGCCACCGCGCCCAGCCAATAATACATTTTATTTAACTTGACATATCCAAGATATTAAAAAATCAATGGGCCGGGCGCGGTGGCTCACGCCTGTAATCCTAGCACTCTGGGAGGCCGAGGTGGGTGGATCGCTCAAGGTCAGGAGTTCGAGACCAGCCTGAGCAAGAGCGAGACCCCATCTCTACTATAAATAGAAAGAAATGATCTGGCCAACTAAAATATATATAGAAAAAATTAGCCGGGCATGGTGGCGCATGCCTGTAGTCC
>JAQIFY010000549.1:0-14989 GCA_028533085.1 Varecia variegata | reverse complement strand
GATCCACTGTGGCGCGCGGCCTGGGTGATCCGGGACGTTGCGGCGGATGAACCCCAGCGTGGGCAGCCTCTGAGCCGTGATGTGTGAGTCTGTGCTGCCGCCTCGCGGCCACTTTCTTCTCCACACCCACAACCGGCTCTGCGCCATCGCGGTGGTCAGACAGACTTGCTGGTTTCAGAGCTCGAGATTAAAGGGGAAGCGTCCAGAAATACACATGCGCTAGGCAAGGGAGCACCCAGGCTCCTGTGTCTGCCAAAGACCGTGTGGCTTGGGTCTCCCTCTGAGTCGATATCCCTATTGTGCAAGGTTGGGGACCCCACATTGTTTCCCAAGTATTTCCTCTCATTGTCCCCCTTCAACAGTGCACCCTGCGGTGAATCAGATGGGGTAGCTCACGTGAGCGTCCTATGCCCCGACGACCCTCGTGAACCACTGTGGCGCGTGGCCTGGGTGACCCGGGACATTGCCGCAGGCGAACCCCAGCCTAGGCAGCCGCCAAGCTGTGATATGTGCGTTTGTGCTGCCACCTCACGGCCACGTGCATTGCCACACCGACAACCGACTCTGTCCCATCCCGCGAGTGAGACTGTCTTGCTGGTTGGGAGCCCGAGATCGAGGGGGAAGACCCTCGAAATACACATGCACTAAATCAAGGCAGGCCCAGGCTTTCGTGCCCACAAAAGACCGTGCAGGCTGGGTCTCCCTCTGAGCCGAGATCCATATCTTCCAAGGAATGGGGACCCCTCATTGTTGCCCAAGTATTTCTTCTTGTCACTCCCCCTTCAATAACGCACCCTGAGTTGAATCCGATGGGGTGGCCTGAGGTGACTCACATAAATATCCTAGCCCCTGATCACCCTTGTGGACCACTGCGGCACGTGGCCTGGTGACTCGGGATGTTGCCGTGGGCGAACCCCAGCTTTGCCCACCTCTCAGCTGTGGCATGTGTATCTACACTGCCGCCTCGTGGCCAATTTCATCTCCGCACCCACACCCAATTCTGCAGCATCCTGGGAGTGAGATCGACTCACTGAGGTCGGCACCCAAGATTGAAGGAGAAGACCCCAGAAATGCTTGTGGGCTTCGTGTGGCAAGTTCCTGGTATTCTTGTTCCTGCCGGAGGCCGTATGGGAGAGGTCTCTGTCTAGAGCATGGGCTCAAGTCCCCTGGAGTGCCAGCGGTGACTGCCCCAGGCAACAGAGATCTGTCTTTGCCTCCAAGTGTCCACTTCACCTTTTCCTTGTCCTAGGTGACAGGGGACATGTTGTCCAAGGTGCTATTTCTGGGATTGGGCCCCCAGCTGTGTGTGGGCTCCTGGCAGACCCAGGCCTGTCCCGTTGGAGTTGCTGCCACCCCGCAAGTTAGCCCAGTGCCAGGATGCTGGGTCCCTCTCCTGGGGTTTCGTGGCCATCTCTTCTGTTCACTTGTTCCCTAAGGAGCATTGGGAGGATTTTGCCTGAGAGCAGGCAGAACCCTGGGGCTAGCTGCCTCCTAATGGAGCGTTGGCTTCTCTGTAGGACGGCGCAGGGAGCTCTCACCAGCTGAGAGTGTTCTTGGCAATAGAGTCACTGACATAGACTCCATACAGGGGGCCTAGCATTGGAGAACCCTGGGGTCACATCCAGTATGTGCTGGTCACAGTACTAGGGAGTGTCTAGGTGCTATGATCCACACACAGGGCAGCACCAACATGAGCGTTGGCACCCCAGCCAAGGTGCCCAGCCTGCAGGGTGACTTGCTAGCCTGGCCATGTCTGCAGGAGATGGATGGTCCTGGACAGACCCTCCCTTTCCTTCCTGGACTTTTCCTACTCTTGCTCCCCTGTGCGTCGTGCGTCTCCACTCCTGGGCTGGGCCACCTTGACTGGTGCCTCTGTTCTCTCCCCACTGCTGGAAGCCAGATGGGTGCTCACTGGAGTCTGAGCCAGGGCTGGTGTGGCTACCCCAGACAGCCTCCTGCAGGGAGCAAAGCCACCCCAGGGTGCTGCCAGCTGAGGCACATGCAGGAGTGTGGCCAGTTGGCAAGTCCATCCTTCATCCCCCACCTTGGTCCTGAACCTGAGGGCTACTTCCTGACACATGTGCCCAAGGAGGGTCTAGACCTAATGGGCAGTCCTGAAAAGAATGGCAGGTGTTGTGACAGCATCCTTGAGCGTGTATCATGGTGGGTGGAGCCAGGTGGGTCAGCTAGATAGGTGTGCACTTAGGGACTTTCCATCCTCCCAGGCAGTGACCCCATGGAAATGCCACAGAAGTGACCCCATGGAGGAGCTAGAGAGGAGTGCTAGCAGGCGGGGCTCAGGGGAATTCCCCTAGCTACCCCTGCAGGTTTGGAGATGGGTGGTGAAGGTTCTACCACACAGTGATTGGGTGAGGTGCTGGGAACATGACCACCTCACCCTTGGGAGTAGGCACAGCACACAGATGGTACTTTTGAAGCTGCTCCCCATGAGGTATGGAGATGGTAGGAAACAGGAGTGGCAGTTGGCTGGTCTTCCACACTCTCTGATAAGCTGACAATGGCTTCCTGGAAGCCTGGCAGGGACAGCCTGCAGCTCCGTTACAGCTCAGTAAGAAAGAACGCCATGACCACTATGGGTGGCTCTGGTGGGTCAGGAATGTGTACAGTGATGTCACCTGGATGGAACAAGGGAACAGTTCTGTCACATGGATAGGGATATGAGCAAAGTACTTGTCACTTGGACAAAGATATGGGTACAGTGCTGGGCCCCTGGATCGGAACATTGGCACAGTGCTATCACCTAGATGGGATGTGGGCACAGTCCTGAAACCTAGATGGAGACATAAACTCAGTGCTGTCACCTGGATGGGGACATGGGCACAGTACTGACACATGCATGAGAATGTGGCCACATGCTGTGACCTGAATGAGGACATGGGCACAGTGCTATCACATGGATGGAGACATGGCCATCGCTCTGCCACCTAGATGGGGATGTCAGCATAGTGCTGTCACCTAGATGGAGATATGGGGCACAGTGTTGTCACCTGGACAGGGACATGGCACAGCATTGTCACTTAGACAGGATTGTGGGCACAGTGCTGTCACTTAGATGGAGACATGGACACAGTGCTGTCACTTGGATGATACATGGGCACAGTGCTGTCATATGGATGGGGACAAAGGCATAGTGCTGTTACTTGGAGAGGGAAAAGGGCACAGTGTGGTCACGTGGATGGGGACATAGGGACGGTGCTATCAATTGAACATGGATGTGACCACAGCTTTGCCACCTGGATGAGGACATAAGAAAAGTGCTGTCAGCTGGATAAGATGGGGCACAGTGCTGTAACCTGAATGGGAAAGTGCACAGTGCTGTCACCTGGATGGGTTATAGGCACAGTGCTGTCACCTAGATGGAATGTGGGTACAGTGCTGTCACCTGGACATGATGTGGGCATAGTGCTGTCACCCAGATGGGGAGGTGGGCACAGTGCTGTCACCTGGACATGATGTGGGCACAGTACTGTCACTTAGATGGGATATAGGCACAATGCTATCACCTGGATGGGATGTGGGCCCAGCGCATGGGATATGGGCACAGTGCCATCACCTAGACATGGTACAGGCACAGTACTGTCACCTTGATGGGATGTGAGTACAGTGCTGTCACCTGGATATGATGTGGGCACAGTTCTGTCACCTAGATGGGATGTGGGCACAGTGGTGTCACCTGGATCGATGTGGCACAGTGCTGTCACCTAGATGGGGATAAGAGCACAGTGCTGTCACCTGGATGGGATAGGGGCACAGTGCACAGGATATGGGCACAATGCCATCACCTAGACATGATACGAGCACAGTGCTGTCACCTGGATGGGATATGGGCACAGTGCTGTCATCTGGACCTGATATGGGTACCGCTGTCACTTGGATGGATGTGGCACAGTGCTGTCACCTAGATGGTGATAAGGGTACAGTGCTGTCACCTGGATGGGTAGGTGGGCACAGTGCTGTCACCTGGATGGGATATGGGCACAATGCTGTCACCTGGACATGATGTGGGAATAGAATTGTTACCTAGATGGGGAGGTGGGCATGGTGCCATCACCGGGATCCATGTGGGCATGGTGCCATCACCTAGAATGATGTGGGCATGGTGCTGTCACCTGGATCCATGTGGGCACAGTGCTGTCACCAGTACAGAGGGTTCTTGTCTTCCTTCTGCCCTGTGACTGGGATTTGCACAGTGGTAGGAACGGGCTTCCCAGTTTGGGCTTTGGCCTGGTTCCCTGGGGCTGCCATAACTAACTGTCACAAACCGGGTCGTTAGACAGCCGGAGTCTCTGTCACCGCTCCTGATGCTAGGAGGCCAAAGCTAGGGTGTGGTCAGGGCTGTTGCCTCCTTGAAGCTCTGGACGCATCTGCCCCAGGCCCACCCCTCAGCCCCCACCAACTCTGGCGCTGGCCATCATTCCAGCCGCTCTGTGGCCTGTAGCCGTGTCACCTCAGCTCTGTGTCCATCTTCACCCCACGCTCTCCTGGGCCTCTGCCTGCACGGGGCACTTCTGTCTCTCCTCTCCTCGCCAGGACGGCTCAAGCCTGCCCTACCCCACTCTGACCTCACCGACTGTGTCCACAGCAACACCGTTCATATCCACACGGGCACAGGCTCCGAGCAGCTGGGGCAGGACTCCAACACGTCTTCTCTGGAGACACCGCAGCCCAGAACAGACTCTAAGAGGAAACCTGTGCAGGGGTCAAAGCGGCGAGAGAACGAGGCTGGGCCCTGTCCCTGGAGGCTGGTGACATCGACCCCTGTGACTTTCTGCGAGAAAAGCCAACTCTGGTCCTGTTCAGGCCCCTCCTGGGGGTCTCCGCACCGCGGCTGCTGCGCCTCCCTCCCGCCTGTGCGCGACACCCGAGAGCTGCACGTGGGCGCACATCGGTGGCTGAGACCTGGCTGCAGGGTGACCAAGGGAGAGGCACCTAAAATGAGGTCACGAGGATGGGCCCTCACTGGGCGAGGAGCTTAGGACACAGGCACAGAAGGACGACCACGTGAGGACACAGGGAGGAGGCGCTGTCTGTAAGCCAGGGAGCGAGGCCTCGGGAGGAGCCAGCCCTGCCCACACCCTGACCTCAGACTTCCGGATTGTGAGAACAAAAATTTCCCTTGTGAAGCTGCCGGGCTGTCCTCTCTGTCACGGTGGCCCCAGCAGCCTTGTACCACTGCAGACGCCCACGCGCGATGTCACCCTCCGCCGCTCAGCCTGCGGGCACCGGGGCAGGTGCGCGCAGCTCCCTGGGGAGGGCACTGCTCCTCCCGGCGCCCGGCGTCCTCCTTTCCTGGGGCGGCTGGACCCAGTTATCGCAAACTGGGTGGTTTGGAAACAGGAATCGATCCTCTCGTAGTCCTGGAGCCCAGAAGTCTGAAATCCAGGCCTGGGCAGAGCCGCGCTCCCTCCCAAGCTCCGGGGAAGGTCCTTCCTTGCCCCTCCCAGCTCCTGGGCTGCAGGCGTCGCTCCGGCCTTGGCTCTGGCTTCACGTGGCCTCTCCGCGGCACGTCTGTGTCTCTCCTGTGACGAGGACACCAGTCATTGGGTTTGGCTCCCCTCAGTTGAGTGTGACCTCCTCTTTACTCAGTTGCACCTGCAAAGACCCTTTGTCCAGGTCCTGGGTGGACACGAACTTCAGGGGACACTACTCAGTCCTGCACAGATCGCCCGCCAGGTCCTCATGTGCCCTGGTGATGTCCAGGTGACCCTGCCCTTCTTTCCTGACTGCCTGTCCTGCCGGCCGTGGGCGCACGGAGGAAGGTCTGAACCCTGGAAACAGACCCCTGCCCTGCGACGCGTGCGGTTCTGCGTCCAGGCCCGGATGGTGACTGGTGCCTGTGTCGTCAGGCATCACGGACGGACACAAGCCACAGTGCTCTCATGTCTTGTACATGCTGCTCTGCCACCGTGGCGCTGCCGGGGCTGCCAGGCTGTGGCCGAGATGGCGCCTGCTCCATCCACGCACGGGTTAGGGACGCGCAGAGGCCCTGCCCGCCCCATGTGCTGTGAGAGGGTTTTGGCCCCGCGTGCGTGAGGAGGGGTCCACTCCCCCGGGAGCCGGGGTGCTCTGGCCGGTGAGGCGCAGTGGAGTGTTGCTGTGAGTCCAGGGTCCCAGCGTCACAAGGCTGGCGGGCGTTGTCACCATGAGCAGCCAGCCAGCATGTGCGATGTCCTGCTGTCATGAGAACACCACGCTGAGGGGGCCACGCTGGCCACGTGCAGAGCAGGCTCCAGAGAGGGCACCGCCGCAGCAGCCTGGAGGGCCAAGGCTCTCGGGCAGCCCTCTGGGCCCAGTGCCCGCGCTCTGCAGCCCGGGACGGAGCCCCGCCAGTCAGCTGTGGACGGAAAGATCCCCCTCAGCCCTGCCCTGCCCCCGGCTGGCGGCTTGTGAGGGAGGCCTCGGTGTTGCAGAGGCTGCTGGGAAGCGGGGGACACCTGACAGGCTGGCCACGTGCCGGCCCTCCCACGTCTCCCGGCCAGAGGGCTCCCTGGGGTCCCGGGGAGGGAGGCTGGGGTGGGCCTCACCCCAGGGAGACAGCGGGAGACAGCCCCACAGATTCCCCTAGGCGACGTGGCTGCAGTGCGTGGGGCTGAAGGGCGCACCTGGGACAGGCTCCCCAGCGCGGCACTGCCCCCGGGGCCCTGCTCCTGGGAGGATGCCAGCACCACCCAGATGCAGAGGAGAAATCCGCCACCCGAGGGTGGTGCAGCCCCGTGGAAGCTCGGCTGCCTCGGAGCAGCGAGAGCCCTTGGGGACCCCTGGCTGTTGGCAGGGATGGTGCCTGCGCCTGTCCACCCAGCCCAGTTCCCACGTGGCCTGGGCCCGGTGGGAGGTCTACGCTGGGAAGGGGCAGGGCTGAGCCTCCCGCCGTGGTGGTCCCACCTGAGGGGCCGGCTGCGACTCGCCACTCCTCCGCCCGTGCCTGGGAGCCTTCCCAGGCCCTGGACCCACACTGAGGCGGATTCTTGCTGTCACCTGCTTTGAGGACGTCTGAACGTGGTGGCCATGCTTGACCATCTCGGCCTTCACTGCTGGCTCCTGGCCTCTTTGTTGTCCGCCCGGCCGAGCCTGCTGCGCCCCAGTGCCTGGCTCTCGGCTCTGATCCCAGGACACCCAGGGCCTGAGGCTGCAGCCATCGCTTGCAGGCCGGGGACAGCCACCGTCTGCCATGAGCCCTACACTCGCACTCAGGGACCAAGCGCCGTCCTCACCAGTCCGTGGATGTCTGCTGCCATGGCGTACTGTTGCCACTTCCTGTCCCCAAGCTGGGAACCCAGGGCCCCTGGGCCTCTGCCCCCCAGCCTGGCTGTCAGTATTGTCTTCAAGGTCGCTCTCGCCCTCTGTCTCCACCTGTCTGTCTCTCTCCCCCGACCCCGTCTCTCTCTGTCTCTCCCTCTGTCCCTCTGTCCCTCTGTCTCTCTGCGCCTTCTTCTCCACAGCGCCGCAGGGGACTCCTCCTCCCAGCTCTGGAGTCTCCTGTCTCCCGACCTTCCCAGGACGGCTCCCTGTCCCCGGGCTGCGCTGACCCCTGCACCGTTAGGCCAGCACGACCCACCCCATCTCCAGGGCTCCTGCAGGACCCCCAGCGGCCCCCGGATGTGCTCCGTCCACCAGAGCCAGACCCTTCCCCTCCAAGCCAAGCCAGGCTGTTCTGGGGGCCTTTTCCACGGCCCTGTGGACTGGCCCCTCCGGGCTGGGCCAGGCCTCTTCCCCTCCGTCTGCCCCCACCCCCAGAGCCACCTTGAACCTAGCGTGTTGTCGACGATGCCAGCGGCCAGACCAGGGGCCGGGGAACCCTCTGATGCAGGAGCAGCGGCCGTGAGGGGTGATTAGAGGAGGGGGGGCTGAAGGGACAGGCGGCCTAGCCTTCGTCCGGGACGGACACTTCCCTGGGGACCACCAGGACACAGGCGGGTGCCCGGCGGAGCAGTTGTGCGAGGCACGGAGGCCGGGAAGGCCAGGGCCTGGGCAGGATGGCGCCCGGGGAGGAAGGGGTGCAGGCGCGCTGGGGCTCTCGCCCCTGGCCACGGGCCTGGCGCATAGTAGGAGCTCAAGCAGCGTTTGCTGAGTGAACAAAAGCGTGAAGGAAACAGGAGGGAGCAGGGCCCGGCTTCCCACAGATGCGAGGGCCTCGTCCTCCGGCCACGCTGCTCGCTGCTCGTTCCTGCCCTTGTAGACGCATCTGGACGATAATCCTTTGGAAAACAAATATCTCAGACGTCTCCACAACACAGGGCCTCCGAGGGGGGCCGGAGCAGATGGGCCGGGGGAGGAAGCTCTCCCCCACCCCCGTGCCTGAGCCCCCGCGCTCCGCAGCGCTGTCCGCGGGGGACGCAGCTCTCGGCCAGGAAAGTGTCAGGGCCGCCGGCCACCTGCCTGGGCCCCGTGCCTGGGCCCCGTCCATTCCCCTTGGCAGCTCCCACCATGGACAGGACATTCCTGAAGGCTGAGGCTGCACGTTGGGGGGTTTGGAGCTGGAGAGGCCGGAGGAAGGGCCTCGGTTACCTCGCGGCCCCGCTCTGCTCCCGCCCCCACCCCAGCTGCTCCCCGCGTGGGGCCACTGCGGCCGCCCTCGAGCCGTGGCGGGGTCGTCCCACTCACCTTCCCCCCCCAGCTCTGGGGAGGGCCTGTGCCCCACAGGGTCTTACCCCTCACCCAGACCGAAGCCCAGGGACAGAGGCTCTGTCTTCCTTTGGCCTCCTCCGTCCCAGCAGCAGAGCAGGGCCTCGTCTGGGAACAGGGACCCCGTGGCAGCCCCACCGCTGTGGGCTGAGAGCACCTACAAGCCTGAGTGGGGCCAGCGCCCCTGCAAAGACCAGGGAGCCGTCCTCGTGGCGACGGGAGAAGGGAACCAGGGCTTGGAGGCAGCAGGTGGGCGCCGTCGCCAGGCCAGGCAGGGACCAGCCTCTGTGGCCACATCTCCAGCCCCGCGCACGGGGCCTGGCCCGGCAGCTGTGGGCAGAAGCCATATGGCACTGCTTCTGGGCCTGGCCCATAGAAGTCTCCAGAAGCATTCTCCACACTCTCTCCTCTCTGTCCCCAGCAAGAAGGACAGGATTTCCAGCAGCTCCAGGAGAGCAGAGCCACAAGATGGCAGGAGCCTGGGTCCCCACACACCTAGCGCAGTGCCCCGTCCAGGTCTGGGCCACCCAGCATGGTGACGGCACAGAAACGCGTGCGCGTCGGCGGTGCCACAGTCCGTGGAGAATGCAGAGGCTGCGGCAGCATCGCATGGGGGGCAGGAGGGCAGAGGGGTGAGCCCTGCGTGGGGAGTCTGGGGCCTGGGGGCTGGGGCAAGGCAGCCCTGCCCTGGTGCACGTGTGGCCTCGGGGACAAATCATTGCTGCCTCCCAACCCCAGTTCTCTGTCCGTAAGTGGGGTGGGGGCCGAGCCATGTGGGAGTGCATGGGGGTGTCTTCAGACTCAATGTGGGGTGAATCCTCCTTGGCAGAGACGGTGGAGACACGGCCTGGCACTGCGGGGCTGGGGAAGGTGGCAGCTGGGAGTCCTGTTGGTCGGAGGGAGCTGGCGGGCGGCACAGGCCCCATCCGCACCTGGCTTCGAGCCCTGCCGGGACCCCCTCCCACCGCCTGTGCTGCGAGACTTGGGCAGCCAGGGGAGGAGACGAGGAGAGGGGGGCGAGGGTGTTCAGGGGGCCCGGGGGTGCATGGGGTGGGGGGCTGCGGTCCCTGTCCTGGGGATCACCGGGCCCTGCCCGTCATCTCACCCCCAGACCGCGCATTTCCAGGAAGAAATCATCTCCAATTCCAAAGGGCTCCACGGAGGCGAATTTTTCCATCTGGGCTTTTCTGATGAGCTTTTTTGGAGGAAACTTGTGTTAACTCACTTCCCTCCCCGTCACGCGGGGACGGTTGGGGCAGCAGAGACACAGCCACGCCAGGGACCTGGCTGCTCGTGCACACTCCGCACCCTCAGTGGCAGCCCCTGGTGCCTGTCCCTCCCCGGGCTGGGCCCCACAGGCCGTGGCGTGGCTTTGAGTCAGGGTCTGGCTCCCCAGGGCCAGAGGGGTCCTGGTAGACATGCTGCGTCTCTGCACGTGCAGCCCCGGCTTGGAGGCCCTGCTAGGCCCCTCTCCAACGTCCCCTGTCACATCGGCTCTGGCCAGGCCGTTCTCCACACTGTGGCTTCCAACGGTTGGCCCAGCTCCACCCCGAGAGAACAGCCCGGAAACAGGCCAGGCCGCTGCCCCCACCTGCCCCCACCGCCCCCACCACCCCCAGACCTTGCCCGTGCCCAGCCTCCCCTCCTCGGGGTCCCATGCCCGGGCCGTGGGCTTGTCTTTCCAGGCCGGTGGGACAGGTGGCCCCAGACTCTCCTGCAGTCAGTGACCCGCAAAGGCCGCTACCATCAACGGCTCCTCTCCATCATGGTGACACTTCTTAGCACGGGGACGGTCGTGGCCGAATCGTGTCTCCCTGGCCCCTGCTACCTCAGAATGTGATTGTTTGGAGCAAGGGTCTTTAAAGAGGTGACCAGTTAAGATGGGGTCACCAGGGTGGGCCCTAACCCACGGGACCGGGTCCTCACCAGCAGAGGAGGTCAGGATACAGACACGCACAGAGGGACGGCCACGTGAGGACACAGGGAGGAGGCGTCTCCAGCCAAGGAGAGGCCTGGACGGAACGAGCCCTGCGAAACCTTGGCCTGGGCTCGGCCTGCGGGGCTGCGAGAGCAAATCTCTGCTGTGCCAGCGGCTCAGGCCCGGCATTTTGTCATGGACCCGAGAAGACGAGAATAGTGACTTTCCTGCTCTGCCTCAGTTTCCCCACCATCTCTTGCCCTGCCTTTTCTATTTTCAGCACGGCACCTGTCCTTCCCCGCACACCCACAATGCCCCTCCTCCCAGGACCCCCCACGGGCACAGCTGACCCACGAGGACTGGCGCTGAGCTTGCTTTGGGGCAGCTGAGGGTGCCCCTCGGCCTCTCGGGGCCCGTTCGCGCTCGGTGCCCAGGCGGCCCCCGGGCCTGCCCTCTGCATTCTCCACGCTCTGGGGCATGGGCTGCCTCGGGGACACTGCTTCAGCCCCAGCTGGGCAGGGACAGATGTGGCCTTCAGAGCCCGAGCCTGTGGAGGGGTCGGGCCCGCCGTGTGCAGGTGGAGGCCCCGAGCCTGCGGTGGGTGGGGGCCCACGGCCACAGTCTAGCAGCAAGTGGGGGACAGGGCTGGGACTTGCATGGGAGCAGGGGGCGTGAGCACCTCTCGGCTCCCCCCGGACCTCACAGGTGGGACCGCAGGCCCAGGGCCAGAGTGGACACTGCCTCTGGGGTCTGTGTCACCATCTGTGCAGGAAGGACACGTCTGCCTCGGAACTGACGCAGGAGTGGGCAGGGGACAGGCTGAGGACAGCCGTGGCACCAAGGCCCAGCACATCCCGGCCGGAGCCCCAGCAAGGCCTGGGGCAGGCGCAGCCCCGCAGGCCACAAGGACAGAGGAGAGCTCCGGCTCTGGAAGGAGTCCCTTCCCCTCTGGCCTCAGTGCCCCTGTGAGCCCCCACGGGCGCGGACACCACTTTGGGGTGCGGGAGCCGTGTGGGGTGGGGCCCAGATACTGCAGTGGAGAAGCTCTGTGCGGAGGGCCCCGCGCCCAGCTGAGCCCAACCCCCACCCCACCGCCACGCTGGAGGCCCCCGCTCTCCGGCCCCCACGGCCTGTCTCCACATGCCCTCGGAGCATGGCGACTCCCTCCCAACACGGGGAGCTGGGTCCCCAAAGGCCACCCTGGCCTCTGCGTCCTGCCCCCCTGCCCACCCACCCCTAACCCTCTCTCCCTTTCCTGCAGGGGGGACTTCCTCCGCTTTATTGTTTTAAGTTGGTGGTTGGGCCAACAGCCAGCTCCGATTACACCCCTGGCCTCCTCGCTCCTCTTCCTCCTCCCCTCCCCCTCCTCCGCTCCTCTTCCTCCTCCTCCCCTCCCCTCCTCCTCCTCCCCCTCCTGTCCCCTTCCTCTCCCCTCCTGCAGCCTCCTTGGTCCCGCTCCTGGACCAGAGTGGGTGTTGGGCTAGAGCTGGGACAGGGACCATGGTGCGCAGAAAAAAGAGCCTTAAAAAATGAGAAGAGAAAATAATCCAAATTCTCTCTCCCAACTCCCCCTCCTTCCCCTCCCGCCATAAAACAAGGAATCTGTGCTCATGTCCCCATGCTCCGGCTGCAAACAACCGCTGGGGCTTCCCGCTGCGCTAGGCTGTCCCAGCAGAGCTCGGGTTTGTTTTGGGGTGGGGGGCAGGCAGCGTGTTCCCCCTGCCTCTGCGAACACAGGCGGGGGAGAGGCCGGCATGGAGGCCACAGGACCGTCCCTCTCCCCTCTTCGAGGGCCTCTTCCCCTTCGGCTCCTCTTCCCTTTTAGGGGCTGAGGTTAAACAGAGGGCAGCGGCCCGTGACCTTTACCCTCTGACATCTTTGAACTCAAGAGGCTTTGATGTCTTAGTGCCGGGCACCCTCTCCCACAGGGACGGGCAGCTGCATGCAGCAGGGCCTGGCGGACGCCCCCACAGGACGGGGGTCTCGGGGCCCAGGCGGGAGTGGGGCCCTCTGGGGTTGCCCCTTGGGGACCCACAGCCCAGCCAGGGACCATCACCCCCAGCTGGCCTGGAGCTCAAACTGCCCAGCCCTCCCTGCCAGCTGCCACCCACCTGCCCCCACTTCAGTCCTGAGAGCCCCGTCTGAGCCCCGCCTCCTCCTGGGCCCCTTGGAACACCCCGCCCTTCTCTCCCGCGGCCCCACCAGCCCCCCGCCGCCATCGCAGCCACCCCCCAAAGCCAGGACGCCCTCCTGGCCCTCAGTCACCCACTGGCCTTGCCAGCCAGGGGTCAGCTTCAGCCCCACAGCGGCGGAGGACACGGGCTGTGGGCCAACACCCCCGGCCTCCACCTGAGAACACCAGGGCGGGGCAGGGTCCCTGCGCGGGCAGAGTCTGCCCAGGTGACGATGACCAGGGAGGCCCGTCACCCTCTGCTTCTGTGTCCCTGCCCTGGCCCTGGGCCTCACGGGGCCCACACCTACCCGCTGGGCTGCACCCCAGAAGCAGAGCGGGGCCCCCACTTGCGGTGGGGCCGTGGGCTGTGGGCGGGTCCTGGGCCCACCTGAGAATGCAGCACCTTGCAGAGCAGGTGACACCACAGATGGGCGCACTCGGCGGTCAGGGGGTCTCTCCTGGCTCCTCCCGGGGTAGCCAGTTTGGGGGCTGGGACTAGGGGGGCAGGAGCCCTAGAGAAATAATGGGGCGAATCTGTGCACAGCCCTCCGCCCGCACCTGCCCGCGCCCTGCGCCCTCTGTGCACCCCTCTCTCTTCCCCAGGTGGCAGCCCCGCCCTCACCCCACAGTCCTCCTGCCCACCTTGGCCGGGGTCTGTCCTGGGTCCACTGGGCTGCCCCGTCCCCCAAGCATGTGTACTGGCCTTGGGGGGCCTCGGTCGGAGCCCCCCAGGCTGCCCTGAGCAGCAAGACAGAGCCTGCTAGGGCCCTGGGCGGTGGGGCCCTGGTGGGTGAGCAGAGGCCGGGGGCAGGGCCCGCCAGGCCCGGGGCAGGGGGTGGGAGGCACAGGGGGGACGCTAGCTTGGCCCCCTGCCCCCGCCCTGTCCCCACCCGTGACTCCAGCCTCTTGCCAGGTTTCTGAGGGGCATTGTTATTAATATTATTATTACAGCCGCTGCAAAAACACAGCCCTAAGCCCTCGAGTGATTTATTAGCATGCAGCCCTATTGATTAGGCCGACTTTCCACGGCGCTGGGGAGCAGCACTCGGCCGCCAGCAACCTCTGGTCTGGGAGGCGGCCGCCCGCCGGCGCCTCTGGGCAGACACGGAGACTCAGCTGCTGCCCTCACCAGGGACCCCTCCCGGAGAGGCCCGGGTCTGGGGGGAGGCAGCCCCCGGGAGAGGCCGGAGCAGGCCACTGAGCCTCTGGTGTGGGGCCGGGTGTGCCCGTGGTGGGGGCTGGAGGGGCAGGGAGGATGCTGGGCTGCGAGGGCCTAGACCCCGCTTCTGGACCCGTGCTCCATATCCCACACCCGCAGGGCAGGAGGTGGCCCACGGAGGCCCTGAGGACAGCCCCAGAGGCCTGGGGGTTGGGGTGGCACGGCCCAAACCACAGTGACCCGTGTGTGGGCTCTGCCCTCTGTGTGCACTCAGAGACCCGGGCCCCGAGCAGCACTGTCCGAGCCAGGGGGACTGGGCACCTGACCCAAGTTGCACTCGGGGGGCTCACTGCCCTCACTGGGCCAGCCTGTCTCCCAGCCTGTCTCCGGCACGGGGCAAAGGGTTGGGGAGGAGGGGGCCGGCGGGGACATCTCTGCAGCAGGCGCACCCTGGCCAGCTGTGGGGCTGGTGCACCCCTGCCCCGGCTCCCACAGCTTTAGAAACCTCCCTTTTGTCCCTGAAGAGGACAGGCTTGGAGACAGCACTAGTTCCTCGGGGCCTCTTGACCACGGACCCCCAGAAGCATGCTTGCTAGGCCTCCCTAGGCCACCAAAGTCTCCACCAGGGGCCACCAGCCACCACTAGGAAGTAAAGACCTCAGCCAGGGCCCAGATGAAGCCCCCTCCCTCCCACCACCCCAGGACAAGCTGCCTGCGTCCCCCACAACCTCCAACCCATGGAGGCCACCAGGGCCTCTGTAGTCTCATCCCGTGTGCTCAGAAGAGGGGGCCCTCGGGGTGCAGCCCAGACTCATCAGCCCCGGCTCCTCCACACCTTTCCCTCTGCTCCCGAAAGCTCAAGCACTGGGCTCTCAGGCCCCGTCCTTCTCGCCCCAGGCCCCGGAGCCCCCCGCCACGCCTCGCTGTCCGTCCTGTCCCCGGAGCCCCCCGCCACGCCTCGCTGTCCGTCCTGCCCCCGGAGCCCCCCGCCACACCTCGCTGTCCGTCCTGCCCCTGGAGCCCCCCGCCACACCTTGCTGTCCGTCCGGCGCCTGCCCCGGAGCCCCCCGCCACGCCTTGCTGTCCATCCTGCCCC
>JAQIFY010005489.1:0-11004 GCA_028533085.1 Varecia variegata | reverse complement strand
CCTCCCCCCCCACCTCTGTCCAATACACAATTGGTGTTATTCCCAAATGTGCACTTAGGTGATGATCAGGGAAACCAATTTTCTGGTGAGTACATGTGGTGCTTATTTTTCCATTCTTGGGATGCTTCACTTAATAGAATGGGTTCCAACTCTATCCAGGAGAACCAACGAGGTGTCGTATCACCATTATTTCTTATAGCTGAGTAATACTCCATGGTATACAAATACCACATTTTACTAATCCATTCATGAATTGATGGACATTTTATTTATATTTTTATCTAACACAGGTTTTCCTCACTATTATCCAGCAAGACTTTATATCTACTAAAACAAGTAAATGTAATTAGAAACAATTTAATATTTTCCTGAGAAACACATAGTCAAAACTACTGCAACTAGTTATTTTTATCTAGCTTCAATCACAGTGATACTTTTGCTCAAAGAGTTATTCCTTTTTTAATCCTATGGGCTAGTTATTCTATAAAGTTATTATAGATATTGCTTAAGGAAAGTGGTGACTTTAATAATCATTGAGGTTTGGTGATCAATGAAGTCCATGAAACCAAGGATAAATAGAGGTTAACTTGACAAGAAAAATGTTTTCCTTAATAATTCTAAGAACGAGTCATGAAATTTTGAAATTATTTACCACATTATAATTAAGTTAATATTTCTCAAATGCATGTTTTTCTCTTATTCTTTAGTGTTGATGGGTTTGAAGTAAAAATGGGGAGTTGCTGGCAATAATAGAGTCAGAATATATTGGGACTGGAAGACACACTAAGTTCATTAACCCAAGATCCACAAGGGGTGTACTCCGTGTGAGAACATCATGTGTTCGCCCACAGGCCACAAGATAATGGGCGTGTTTTAAAAAAGTATTTTTTTAGATACATGCACTCCCCTGGTTGATCTCTATCCATATTGAGAATTCTTCATTTATTCTTAAAGGCTCTGTTTGTTGGACTTTTGAGTTTTAAAAGAACCACAGTAAACTTGGAGGTTTGGATATCTGATTCTCTGTTTATGTGATTTTAATTAGCCACTGACTCCAGCCTAAATATTTATTAGTTTTCTAACCTTTTGCTGGATTGCTACCATTAAACATCCTCTGACTGTTGTATTGATGTAAAGATAATATGGGCTGGTTGAATTGTTTTCCAGGACATCTATTTTAGGATGTGAAGGTTAATGTCCAGTTGCTGTTCAGATAAAATTTCTCTCCGTAATTAAAATCAACATATGCCCCCCACATAAATCAGGAGAGGTTTTGTTTTAGTAAAATTAAATTTGGATTTGAGGGACAGAAGATTTCCCCAATGATAACAATTGGAACAAGCAGAATGAATATTTGAAAGAGGTACTTGAGCAAATCAAAATATTTTTTAAAAAAGGGCTATGAATTAGATCACTTCACTGTTCCAAATGCTTGGAAAATTTAAAAAAATAGTAAGGAATAAATGGAAGATCACCTTTGAGTTTTTTCCAATCTAATATGTACTACTTTTTCACTTGAGCTTCTAAGTTAGTTAACTTAAGCCATACTAAATCATATCCTAATGAATGATTGGATTTGTTATTTTTTTCCTTTTAATTCATTCATAGTCTGTCATAAATGCATATCACAGATACTGATTAAAATTATGTTATGGGCCAGGCATGGTGGCTCACACCTGTAATCCTAGCACTCTGGGAGGCCGAGGCAGGAGGATCATTCAAGCTCAGGAGTTCAAGACCAGCCTGAGCAAGAGTGAGATTCCATCGCTACTAAAAAGAGAAAAAATTAGCTGGGAGTGGTGATGCACACCTGTAGTCCCAGCTACTCGGGAGGCTGAGGCAGGAGCACTGCTGAGGTAGGAGGATTGCTTGAGTCCAGGAGTTTCAAGTTGCAGTGAGCTATGATCACACCACTGCACTCTAGCTGGGGCGACAGAGTGAGACTCTGTCTCAAAACAATAAAAAAAATAAAAAGTATTTTATGAAATGGTATGGCATGCATGACATTTATGTGAATTCAAAATGAGAGAAAGTAGCTTCAAAGCCTTTACTAATTTAACTCTGTATTTTAAAATCTATTTCTACAGATGTTTAGAGAAACAGCATACATGCTAGGTTTATCATAGGTGCCTTATTTGGAGAACCAGAAATGCACAATGATCCTTCATGAGTTTCTAGAGAAATTCTTATCCAAACAGGTGAAGCTCAGCCAGATCACTGCCTGTTCTCCTCATAAATGGAGTTATGCAGTACGTCTGCCATTAAGTGGGCTTGCCTTAAACCTCCTGCTACACTCCTATGACACTTGACTTGCTGAATTTTAATAGCTACACAATCTGTTTAGATTTTAATTTAATATCATAGTAGTTTTTGATTAGCAAAAGAAATGTGCATTTTAATCTTCCATCATCAGATAAACTTTCTGAATGAAAATTAGCATGTAAATGAATAATTTAAACTGCTATTTTCAGAATTCTTCTTATTTGTGAGGAAAATATTGAGACATGTTATCTTGTAAATGATGAGTTTAAGGCAATGAAATGGGTGATCATTTAAGGATTTTAGAACTGTGTTCATGAAGGGGTGATCCTCACCTTGAGGAGGGTTCTTATGAATTAATGTACAGGAAAGTACTTCTTCTACCATATGCTATATTGCTATTACAATGATTTGAAGACTTTAAGCATAGTCCATATTTTATCAAATGTATTTTCTGCATCATTTTTTTCTAGAAAACAAAAATAGCAACAAATCAACACACTGCCTAGAAATGAAGAAGGAAAAAAAGTACTACTTAAAATACCATTATATGTTCTTTCAAAAATGTTGTCATACATGAGCAGAAACTTTTCAAAAGAGGATACACTAATAGCCAAGAAACATACAAAAAAATGCTCAACATCTCTAATCACCAGGGAAATGCAAATCAAAACCACAATGAGATATCACTTAACTCCAGAGAGAATGGCCTCTATGGAAAAGTCTCAAAACAATAAATGTTGGCGTGGATGCGGAGAGACAAGAACACTCATACACTGCTGGTGGGACTGCAAACTAGTACAACCTCTGTGGAAAGTAATATGGAGATACCTCAAAGAGATACAAGTAGAACTACCATTGGATCCAGCAATCCCATTACTGGGCATCTACTCAAAAGAGAAAAAGACATTCTATAAAAAAGACATCTGCACTCAAATGTTTATAGTAGCACAATTCTCAAGTGCAAAGATGTGGAAACAACCCAGGTGCCCATCAATACATGAATGGATTAATAAAATGTGGTATAGTATACCATGGAGTACTACTCAGACATAAAAAACAGTGATGATCTAGCACCTCTTGTATTATCCTGGACAGAGCTGGAGCCCCTTCTACTGAGTGAAGTATCACAAGAATGGAAAAACAAGCACCACATGACTCACCATCAAATTGGTATTAACTGACCAACACTTAAGTGCACATATAGTAGTAACATTCATCGGGGGTCAGGCAGGTGGGAGGAGGGTGGAGGGGATGGGTACATTCACACCTAATGGGTATGGTGTGCACCATCTGGGGAATGGACATTCGTGTAGCTGTGACTCGGGTGGGACAAAGGCAATATACGTAACCTAAACATTTGTACCCCATAGTGTGCTGAAGTAGAAAAAAAGTTGTCATAGTTCCATGCTCCACTGAAATAGCTCTTACTAGAGTCAACAGTGATTTCAATTTCACTAAATCTAACAGTTTCCATTTTACTTTAATTTTCAGCACCATCTAACACTACTGACCAATTCTTTAAAAACCATCTTTTCATGGCTTTTTATTATGCAATACTCCATGATTTGACTTATGCATCCTCTGTTATTCCTACTTTTAAGCATTTGGTTTATATAATAAACATTAGTATACTTCAAATTTTAACCCTAAAGCCTCTCCTCTTTTCATGTCATTCTTTCTTCCTCCACCATCTCATTTTATACACACTTAACTTACCCCATATACAGATAATTTACAACTGTCTATTTAAGTCCAGACCTCTCCTTTGAGTTCCAGATTTGTTTATCTAATTAACATCTTGACATCTACTTGATGTTTCAAAGGTGACTCAAAGTCAACATGTCCAAAAGTAAATTTACAGCTTTCATTCAAAACCCTGGTTCTCTGCCAATGTTTCCTGAGTGAAAGGCGTTGCCATCAATCCAGTCATTCAATCAGAAATTTGGGAGCCAAGCTTAATAATTCCCTTTACTTCACCCCTTACATCTAATCTATTATCAAGTCCTATCAATTATAGATAGAAGATGTCTTAAATCTGAAGTGTTGGCAGAGATGCTTTCAGAATCAGAATTAAGCAACATTCTGGGCCTAACAATCTTGAGAACAGTTAAATCAGCATACAGGAGTCAATAGAACTAAGCTTATGTTGTTAGGCTCAGATAAGCTGTTTAATACCAAGGATCCCCCCAACTCTGAAATTCTTAAGTAGTTTATCAACTTGGAACCACAGTGCCTTCATTTATAAGGACAAATGTCTTTAAAAAAATCAAGAATTGCTCTTTTACCCATTCACAATAGGCTAGATTGTGATTGGTCAAACAACTTCAAAATCTCAGTGCCTTGAAATGACAAGGTTTATTTTAAATTCTGCTACATGTCTATCTTGGGTGGCTCAGGATTCTGTTGTGCATGGTTCTTATCCTAGCGGATACAGCAGCTATGACTAGGTATATTGTCAGAGAGAAAGAAAACTCTCTATCAACAATCAAAAGAAAATTTTGGTTCAGCCATCAAATATTATGGCCCAGGAGTGACACACATCACTCCTGCTCAGACCTCATTGGCCAGATGAGTCACGTGTCCATCCCTCTCATGATAGGGCCAGGAAATACAATGCTAGCATGTGCTTGGGACAAAGAGCTGGGAATCCTTGATGAAAGTATTAATGACTTTTGCATTACTCAATAGAATTGATAAATTAAAACATGACTCAATAAGCAAAAGCTGAAGCTTTGAATTCTTTGAATGGATGAATCCTATTGTCACCCAAATCATTTTTGGACCTGGAATATTGTATAAGGAAGCTAATATTTTCCCACAATTTCAATTAAATTCTAATTTTAATGACACTTCTATTTTTCCTAGCTCTTCAAGTAGTAAGGCCTCAATCAATTAGTAGCTTATCAGCCACTTAAACATGTATCTATGATTACCTGAGTTCTCCATTACCATGATTTATTCCTTAGGGAGACGTCATGAAAAGCAGAGCTTCTCCAAAAAGAGACATATCTTCATTGGCTTCTGATCTTTAACTTTCTCTTTCAGAACAGAGAAAATCCTACTTCTCTGGGACTAAGGTCCATTAAAATGTCCTTAATTTTCACCAGTCTTTGACAGAATATTCCCATTTTGTAGTGGTAGAAAGACAGGTGACAAAACCTTTGTGGCTCTCTTAGAGTTCTTTGGTGCTAACTAGTTTGCTTTTCATCTACTCTGGGTTTTTGTGCTTTTTTTTTTAATTTTGAAACTTCACTTGCCCTCTTTGGTGAGTGACTACAAGAAGAACTGAATTTCCTCAATGAAATATTATTTTCGTAGAAATCCAACAAGTGTGAAAGAAGAAATGATGCAAAAAATTTCAAAAGTAGTTTAGCTATCATCAAATTTGTCATCCCCTTCTCAGGCTAACAAGGAGCAACTAAGTCAAATATATATACCACTTCTGGCAAAATTCTTTAGTGAGGCTATGGCTGCATTCATCTGTAACTTGGTTTCCAAACTGTGTCAGAAAAATATTTCCTTTCCATTCAACATCAAGGACCCTTCTTTCCAGCCATGTGAGTCTCCTGATAAGAAGATTTTTAATACTGTCTTTAAGTAGAACATCGAGTAACTGCAATTCCATTACTGGAGTACAATACGCCTGATCAGCCAAGGCTACAAGAACTTAATTTAAACTCTTCAAAACAGAAAAAGAGGCACTCAGATCCCTTTTTCATAGCCATAGTTAAGTCATATAATATGGCTTGGCAAATGTAGATGACATCCCATTAGAGTACTTCTAGGTTGAAAGTCGTATAAGAAACTGTCATGAGCCCCTTATATAAATCTATAAATTTTATAGATTTCTAGAATTCTTTTTTCTAGAAGGAACTAATTATAATTCAAAGTGCAAAATAATAGGTGCTCAACTTTGTGAACTCCACTGTCATGTTTAGCCTCACAAAAAGCACACACCCAATTTCTAAGCCCTGCTAACTATCATTAAAGTCATCAGAAGCTTTTATAAAATGATCCTGGGTATATTTATTTTTTGAGTTGTATACCCCCGAGATATGACATATACATAGATACCAAGTTTTGACTGATAATCCTAATAGAAAAGGTAAGATTTCCTCCAAGGAATATTCCAAAACAGCATATTTTGTAGAACAAAATGGTAGCCCAAAACAATGAGTTAACAGATGAGACACAATGATGCTGTCCATTAACAATGATTAATTATTAACTGGCATATATAGACTTTATATATAGTGTATGTGTTCTTGCTCTCATCCTGTGTTTCATGTTTTTTGTTTTAAAAAACAAACTGCTTGAAATTTAGCTGACAAAAGGACTTGGTTCTAAGGTGGTGATAGCAGGCAAGCCTTCTCTGTGGAGTGCTGGTGACCACTAATGAGTTTGTTATTTGTCCTTTATAGAAAAGAATTAATTGTTATTTTATGTATGTAGATCCCCAAGATGGTTCTTATTTAGAAGATTTCACCTCTTGCCCTGATAAAATGTTAAAATGCAGAGTGGGGAAAAATCATATATTTGATATCCCCTGTCTCCAGTTGTGTTTATGAAGTATTATAACTCTGTAAAAACATTGTTTACTGACTCAGATTCTGGAGCAGCCTTGTTATAATTCACTGTTATTATCTGTCTAATCAGAGGATAAAGGCAGAGTGATTTGTGCCTTTAGGCAAAATTTTCCTTAAGCTTACTATTTCTGCTTTCATTTGCAGCAGTTTAGTACATTGCCCTGGTTTCTGATTTCTTCAAGATTGACAATTGCAAGCTGAAACTCATCTTTCACGGGCATCTGTCAACACTGTATAAACCTACTGTGCCATATACATAGTGCTCAGGAGCCTTCCAGGAGAAACTTTACTATGCAGCATGTTCTATCCCCCTCCCTAAAGCCTGATAGCTCTTGCAGCTGCTGACAGCAGACAGCTATTGAACGAACCTCTCAGGTGCTGTGAGTGATAATAAGAATAGATTAGTATTGATTTTTTTTGTTATGGTTATGGAAATATTATCAGCTATACTATTTGAAAATATTTACAAAATTAAATTGCCAGCTGGATATAATTTTGATAGGTCATCAAGTCTTCAAGGAATATTGTACCATTGGGGACCCCTTATGTGTTTCTTTACATTTTCAGAATTGCTTAAAATCCATCCATTAATGCTAAAATTCTCTACAAACACAATTCTGTCAGTTATTGGCCTTGATAGAGTTGAAAGAACTTAAAAGTAACTTGTGGATATTGCACAAGGAATATTCATAAAACAACTGGAGGAAACTGAAGGTTGAAAGAGATGGAAAAGTGATATATCTATTAGCAAGGGCATATTAGTTATTTGGGACTTACCTATTGCCTCCCACAAAGCAATTAAGTGGTGAGTTCAACCATGCCTATAAAAATGTTATCTAATGGTGAACAACTGTTTTCCATTTGCACTGGAATGGATCTTTTAGCAAAAGCAAGTTTATTACCTGAGTTATCTCAATAATTGCCTGAACACTGTAATTTGTCTGTGAAACACAAGCCAAAAGGAAGAAATAAACTAAATTGATTGCTAAGTATTAGGGATATCACCCTTCTTATAAACACAGAGGCTTGGTGTCTGTTGCCCCCAAAGGAACATAAGGACTACACATCATTATAAAGAGGACCCACTCCACTCTTCAGAGATTGTTTTTTTGTTTTTTTTTTTTATTTATTTATTATGGCTTATTATGGGGGTACAACCATTCTGGTTAAGTATATTGCCCATGCCCCTCCCAACCCCCCGAGACTGAGCCTCAAGGGTGTCCATTCCCCCAACAGTGCACATCGCTCTCATCATGTAGGTAAACACCCGTCCCCTCCCCCCCCCAACACCCCGAGTCAGATCTTCAAGTATGTCCATTCCACTGACAGTTCGCTTCGCTCTCATCATGTAGATATACACCCATCCCCTCCCCCCACCTCTGTCCAACACCCAATTGGTATCATTCCCAAATGTGAACAAAAGTCATTCTATAATAAAGATACTTGCACCCGAATGTTTATAGCAGCACAATTCACAATCGCTAAGAGGTGGAAACAACCCAAATGTCCATCTTCAGAGATTGTTAAGTATAATGCTGTCCAAAAGCAGAAAGATGAGCAAGAAGGGCTTTGTGGTTGCTTCTCGCTTCATTGTTTCATTTAGTCACTTAACTTATTCATTTAACAGGTTTTTGCCCTGCACTTCCTATGCCGGGTCCTGTATGAGGCACTAGTGATATGCAAAGAAAAGATATGGATCCTGTCTTCAAGATGCTTCCAGGGATTTCATTAAGGAGCTGAGACGCAGAAAGACGGAGGGATTCATTCAGAACAACTAAACATTTTGATCAAAGGCAAGGCAAGCTCAGAATGCAACATAACCACAACCAAAGCATTAGTGCAACAGGGTGCAGTATGGGCCAGTGAGTGCCAGAGACTTTTGTTTTATAACCTTCTCCCTACTCTGGTTGCCAGTAACAGACTAGAAACAATATTTCAACAATAAAGTTGAAAGAGTAAAGAGTAGCTTTCTGAAAAATTCTCCCTCTCAAATAGAATATCCTTTTATAGATTGAAAGATATTGAAGCAGTCCTGTGAGAAAATATGGATTTTTTGGTTGATGTTTCTTCAGAAGCCACAATCCTCATAACTCTAAGTTACATTTTTTTTGTCTGTGGAGAAAGCTCTAAGAAGCTTTGTTTGCATGTATTTCCCACTATATTGCTAGGAATCAAATTAAAGTATATTTCAACAAATTATTATTATTTTAAAAAATAAATTATAGGTTCTGATCTTTAGAACATGTTATTAAGGTGGCCAGGAAAGAGGGAAAAGGTAATAGCAGTATGGCTAATATCAGTAAAAATTTTCAATTGATATCTCATTACCAATGGCCTTAAATTATAATACTATAATTAATGAGTATACATTTGAATATCTTTTTTATTCAGTAAACATTTAGTGAGCATCTATCTGCTCTGTGCCAGTATTCATCTAGATGCTGAAGAGGAAGCAAAACAGAAAAAAAAAAATCTGCTTTCCTGAAGCTCACATTCTAAAGAGAGGACGTAAATGACAAAGGATAAATAATGCATAACACATCACATATTTGATCTTGACTCTCAGAAGGATTGAGTAACCATTAACCATTGGAGAATTAAGGCAGTTTCATGGATTCCTTGGTATAAAGCAAGAAATATCTTGTTTGAACACATGTAGCCTGTCTTAACACTTTGTTCTGATGATTGAGTTATGTTTGCACAGTTTTTAGGAAATACTATGAACTGTTGAATTACCCCCAGTGACTCAGATATAGCATTATCACTCAACATTTACAAAGTTGGCAAGTAAAGACAGCTTGTGGCCTCCAGTCTGAAGAAACTGAAATGTTGCATATGGTACCAAAATTGGACTACAGTAAAGAGTTTAAAAATGAATGAAAACAAGTATACAATTGAATTTAAGAGTTAAAAGAAATCTTACAGAACATATAGTCCAAATTTCTCCTTTTATATATTACAAATCAAATATATAAGCAAACAAAAAACTAAAGTCCATAAGGTTTTAAGTGAAGTAGACATTAATATAAGATTAAAAATTAGGGATCATGATTGCTATAAATCAGTGATTTTCATAGTGTGGTTTGGGATCCCAAGGGGTCCTGATATTTTTTTCATGGTATCTGCAAGGTCAAATCCATTTTTATAATAATGGAATACTATTGTCTCCTTTACTTTTACTCTTTCATGGTAAATCATCTAGTTCTCCGAGGGTTATGTGATATGGGGTACTGCAGCAGATGGATTGCAAAAGCACATGTATTAGGTGTCTTCTATTAAACAGATGATACTTGCAAAAATGTAACAGGTAATGTTATTTTAATGAATTAATAAATATATACCTTGAAAATTTCTTTGTTTTAACTTCTAACATCGATAGATATAGCCTATGTAAACAACAGCTCTTTGAGTCACTCATAGCTTTTAGGACTATAAAAGGAATCTGAGATTTAAATCTGTGTTCCAATGAACTCATATTATTACTATACCTGTGCTGAATTTGTGTAGTTTAACTATTAAAAATCACCAAAAAAACAATTATTAATGTAATTTATTGGGCATCTACTATATGCCAGTCAACATTTAGAACTTAGCAACAATTGTATGAGCCAAGTATTTTTTTTTCCTGTTTTGATGAATTATTTATTTATTTATTTATTTCAGGATATTATGGGGGTACAGATATTTTGGTTACATGTTATGACTTTGCCACACCCAAACCATGATTTCAGGCATGCCTTTTCCCCACTACAATGCTCACCTCATCCATTAGTTGTGAGTTTACTCACCCCTGATCCCTGAAGAATATTACTACCGTGTGAGCACCATAGTGTTGATTAGTTAGTGCCAATTTGATGGCGAGTACATGTGGAGCCTACTCTTCCATTCTTGTGATACTTCACTTCGGAGGATGGGCTCAAGCTCTATCCAGGAAAATACAAGAGGTGCTAGATCACCGTCATTTCTTATAATTGAGTAATATTCCATTGTATACATATACCAAATTTTAATAATCCACTCATGAATTGATGGGCACTTGGGTTGTTTCCACATCCTTGCAATAGTGAATTGTGCTGCCATAAACATTTGGGTGCAGATGTCTTTATTATAGAATGTCTTTTGTTCTTTTGGGTAGATGCCTAATAGTGCTATTGCC
>JAQIFY010005488.1:0-11004 GCA_028533085.1 Varecia variegata | reverse complement strand
GAGTACATGTGGTTCTTATTAGAATTCTAAAAGAAAATGTGGGAGAGACTCTTATAGACATTGGCCTAGGCAAAGAATGTATGAAGAAGACCCCAAAGGCAATCACAGCAACAACAAAAATAAATAAATGGGACCTGATTAAATTAAAAAGCTTCTGCACAGCCAAAGAAACTGTCATGAGAGTAAATAGACAGCCTACAGAATGGGAAAAAATTTTCTCATGCTACACATCTGATAAAGGACTGATAACAAGAATCTATTTAGAACTCAGGAAAATCAGCAAGAAAAAAATCAAACAAAAAAAAGTGGGCAAAGGACATGAATAGAAATTTTTCAAAAGAAGACAGAAGAATGGCCAACAAACATATGAAAAAATGCTCAACATCTCTAATCATCAGGGAAATGAAAATCAAAACCACAATGATATATCACTTAACGCCAGTGAGAATGGCCTTTATCAAAAAGTCCCATAACAATAAATGTTGGCATGGATGCGGAGAGACAGGAACAAACATTTTTCTAACAAATCAATGCTGCATGCCTATGATAATGACTCCGGCCTCTGTAAGTTCCTGCCTTGGAAAGCTCATGCTACCAAAAGAATCTATTGTTTGTTCTAGCCAACACCCAGAGATGGGGCCCAGTCTCCAGGCCAGTGTAGCAAATACAGATGGTTTTCACATGGACTAACACCCCCTTTTTGCTTTTTTAAGTGTCTGTTTCCCTGACTCTGCTCCGGCCTTCACAGTTCGGCCTCCCTACTCTCTCCTCTCTTGGAATCACCAGTCACCTCTGCACACATCAAAATTGGGTTCAGTTCACACCCAACCCTTTTCTCTATTGCAATCATTTATGACTGATTAAAATCTGCCCTTACCACTTAACCCAGTGTCCAGCTTTGTTTATCTTTGACAATGGTGAGGAGATTTTTTTTCGTTTGTTTTGGTGTCTAAACTTGATCTTTCCAGGCTTTTACCTGTTGGAATGTGACAAGATGACTGAAGGAACTGGAGCTATTCTGGATCCAAATGGATAATTGTCACATGTGAAGGATGGCACTGAAGGAAGAAAGAAATAACATAAATCCAGGATATTATTTTCAAGTAATGACCCCTGAGTAGTACTGGACTGACTACTTTTAGGTTACTTGTTACATCATCATCATCATCATCATAATACCCTTTATTTGATCAAGCCACTAAATCTGGATTTCTATACTTACAATGAAACACAGCTTTACCTAGTATACTTTGTTCCAGTCATTACAACTTAACAACTGACCTTGAAAAACTTCCTATGAAAATGAGGGAATTGAACCATACTACGTAAAAGTGTCTCCCGAATTCTGAGATTCTATTAACCTTACAAATATTCTGACTCTAAAGACTTTTTATTTGTATCTTTTAAGGCATTGTTAAACATCCTACTGCAAATAAAAATCTCCTAGTAACTTTCCCATTTCTTCTAGAGGCTTGCAAAGTTCTTGATATTCTTAAAATAGACACCTTTCATCTGCTGAGATCTACCTGTAATGTCTGAGCCATTAGAAACGTAAGTATATGTTTTACTTAATCATTTTGTATTTATCATCTCCATTACCTCTTGACTTAATTAACTTCTATTGAGTATGATGATCTGTTGGAAATCACATAATTAGTTCTGCATATGCTGCATCTGCTAAAACTGACCTCAGGTTATTTACATCTAAAGACAGAGTCTCAGGAATAGATATAGACAAGGTATTTCCAATGGATCATAAGTATAGTCAAACAAAACTGGAGGCACAATATATATACATATATACTCAGACTCATATATTAATATATAAAATATTAACCAATGTGCTATACATTAATACTTGTTTTTATTCTGCCAGCTCCTTTCTATTTTCATTGCTTCAGAACTCACTCCCATCCCAATGTACTAAAGGGAATTTAGACGATTCCAGCTTTGTAATAAATGTTTGGAAGAATTCTTGTGAAAGTGATTAAGATACATCAAGACGGGAAATGGAGATGCCCTCTCCCAAACCAAAATATCAGAGAGGAAGAAAACATGGGGTGTATGAAGTGAGTGGAAATATGGTGAAATTTAGAGAGAAGAGTCCCAGAAAAACCAGAGGTAGATTTCTAGTGGCCTTGGCAATTCAAAAATAATGGAGCACTGCCCCACATGGAATTCAAAACAGAATAACAACAACAAAAAAAAATCCCTAAAATAAAAAAGGAACTCAAAGAAAAATTTAATTTTCCCATGATTGCTATTTTAAACTAGTCATTCATTTGCAATGTTAAAATCAAATTATTTCAAGTTAGTATTATTTATTTATGTAGGGTCTTATTTTATTGATGGCCTAAACACATCCTAACTCATTGGTATTTATAGGACTAATTCATGCCACTCCGCAGAAGGAGCCATGTGGAAAGAGTCAGGCCCAGAAAGGAAAAATGAGGCCTTGAATTGCATGGTGCACAGCAAGGACAGTGCAAGAACTTGAACCCAGACCTAACTGATTCTAAAGTCCACTTTTCCACACTCTTATATATATATTTTTTGCCATCAAAGTAATTGCAACATCAAAATTCCATGATAAAGGCAATTTAGAAACATGAGATAAGTTTAAGTTTCTTTCCAGGGAGGAACAGATGGGAAAAGCAGTTCCGGTGTTTCAAGCCTGAAACCAGAAGGAAGAAAAGTTGGGGTGAAAGAATGTAAAGGGTCTTAGCAATGAAGGAAAGAGGGGGAAGAACCAACCCAATAACCCCAAACTCAAAGAGTTTTGTTCTGTAGCAAATCATGCCAAAATATTTTAGTAAGAAACATTGAAGCAATGTTTGCTACATTCCCAACTCAAAATACCTCTAGCTTAGAATTTCCAAAAATATCTTTATTGTAAACTATCCCTACAAGATATATCGCCCTGTAGCTAACATGGTTGAAAAATAATGCACACTACACTATCCCACCCAACCTTATAAATTTCCAATGGAATTACAAATACGAGGTTCTGAGCCAACACATGGTAAACAAATCTGTATACTTTGTTTAATTTGTCTTTCAGTTATTTAATTATTAGACATTGTATTCTTTAGAATGTGTATTAATATCCTATAGAACTAATGTAGCATTGAGCACAATTTGGGAAATACTGCATTAACTAACTTATTCTTCTATTGCCATTTCTAGGTCACTATGGAAGGAGATAACATTACATAACAATTTAAAGTGGAGTTAAACTGAGTAATATATTACGGGAAAAGTTCAGGAAACATGATTGTTTTATATATAAGTAAAAATATTCTAAATCCCAAGGAGAAAGAAAAGCTAAGAATTGGGAATAATAAAACATAATAGCCAAAAGGCAGTCTCCTATAATTGGAATTAAAAAGAAAGTTAGCATTTCATGTTTAGCACATGCTCTAAAATAAATTTGCCATGAATGAGATAATTAGAATGTTTTGTATGGTAATAGTCTTTTCTAGTGGTTCAAATTATTTAGGGTCATTTGTATTTCCCTTTCATATACATTTGTGTAGTTGAATTGCTCACTAGTGGTAGATTGCCCTTTTGCTGCATTTGAAAATGTAAACCACTAATCACAGTTGGTCTGTGCAGCCATTAGATTGTGCTTAGTCAACTCTGTGACATGACTAGTATATAGATCATTTCTGGTTAATGAAATACTTTCTTTAATACAGAAGTATGCCCTTGAAGATTGCCAGTTATCTAAGACTCTGAGCATTCTAAAAATAAAAGCAACCCATTTAATAACATTGAGTTTTTCTTTTGGGGTCCAGAAATTGATCCTAAACTACCGTTCAGCGGTTTAGGTTTATCCTTATAAGTAAGCATTAAGATAACTTTGCCATGTATAAAATGCAAGAATAAAAATTCTGTTTGACAGACTACAAACTAGTCATCCAAAAGAACTATTTCCACCCACTGTATCTCTTAAACACATACTCCCGTTTTAATTTACTCTTCTTAACTGTAAGTTGCTCTCATTGGGCCAATTTCCAATTCATGAGCTTTTATAATTAACACAAATTGTGTGCATAATCATTAGATGCACAAGTAACCATGCCTCTTGTAAATTTCTTAATAAAAAGAGAACACATATAATTCACTGATTACACAAACAAAAAATTAATAATGCCAAGAATAATAAATCTTCATGATAATACAGTAATATAATTGAGAAGACTGTAACACAAGCTGTTCAGGAATAAAGCTACAGTCAATAAAATAAGCATTGATTTCTACCTAGTTTTTAAATAATTATTTATCAAGGACTTGTCATATGCATTACTTAATTATGTAGTCAATGAAACGGAATACTTGTACATTGTGTTACAGATATTCATCAAATGCCTAGTATGTGCAAATCAGTGTGGTAGGTAAGAGATGAAGACATTGATATGAAGAAATAAAATGGTGTGGTCCCTATTATGGAAGAAAGTAAATGCCAATGGAAGAAACTGAATATATGCAAATATTACCTAAAAGAAAAAAACTGGGGAAAGGGGCATATAATAATAATGATAGTAAAAGCAACCTACATTTATCTGTTCTACACTTACGTATCAGTTTTTATTCTAGAAATCTTACACATATTAACTCTTTTATTTTTGAACAACATTGTGAGTTAAGCAAAGTTATTATCTGTACTTGACATAATAGAAAGCTGAGCCACAAAGAAGTAAAGTAACTTGCCTATGATAAATAATAGGGCCTGGCTCATACCCCAAGAAGCTGAGCTCCAGAGGAAACAATTGATACCTTGTTATATCATATTGGGAATTCAAGCAGAGGAGGCTCTTCTCCGAAAATAACAACTGCCTGGCTTTCAGACTCTTATGAAAAAGGTTTTATATGGTGAATTTGCAAAATTCCAGAGGCTGCTTTATAAACTTAAAAACGTTTTGCTCAGCCCACCAGAATGGGTCTGTTTTCCAGGGACATCTCGCATGCATTTACCTAATAAGCAATGATATATAAACCCCAAATGGCAATCATTTATATGAGACAGTATATCAAAATAACTAAAACATAAATAAAGCATCAGTATTCTTTCTGTAAGCAGATCTACATGGGGAAATGTATGTGATCAGAAGATTGGTAAACTTGAGATAAGACTGAGTGAGATTAGTTTGTGATGAGAGTGATGGATGGCATCAGGACATGATGTATACGCTATACATTAATTAAAGAAATGCATGAATGTGTAATGTAGTCTGTTCTTTATCCGAGACAGGGATCAAAGAGGAGTATTTTAATGGATATACATATAATGTCTTCCTGGATATATTCATATATATATCTATAATTAAAAGCAATAAATTATATTTTTAGAAAAAACACAGAACATATAAAAGCTTAAATAAGAAAACAAAAATTATTAATAATGCTTCAACCCAGAGAGTATTATCTTGCACAGAATGCATATTCTGTTTATTTTTGTTTTAATAAGAAGTCAGAATAAACATTTAGTCAGGTCAATAAGTCTTCAACATTCTCATTTTATAAAACTAATTTTTATTGTGATAATATGTTATTAGTTATTTATTTCCTTGTTTTTGGACATTTAGACTACATTTACTTTTTCACTACTATACATCATATATACAACATATATGTTTATTATAGCATGTAATAATAATAATTATAAATGTTCATCCAAATTTCTGAATTTTCATTTAGGTTGTGATATTAAATGGAATCAATGGAATAAAATATGTGAATATTGCATTTAAAAATCCGTGTTATGATGTTTCACTTTATAGTGATTTTGGCCAGTATTATGTTATTAATAAAATTTATATATACTTTAAGAAAGAACTTATATTCAATGTTTACTTCATTTTACATTTAATTAATTTCTAATAAGGTATATCATGATGGCTTTTTTTATATTAGGCATTTGACATTTCTGTTCCTTGAAATGTAATTTCAAATATTTTATTGAAGTCAATTTGTATGAACTCTCTTTATACATTAAAAATTAGCTTTTTCTCTGATTTGTTTTTCAAATATTTACATTTAATTTTTTCTATGATGCAGATTAATACAATCCCCCCCCAAAAAAAGTTCATAATATAGCCAAGGAGACTTAAGTAGGTAAGATTTCATAAAGCTAGATTGAGCTTTATTTCACAGAGGACTACTGAATTCTGCAATAAAGATCTTAAAGGAACGAGAATAATGACAGCTAAGAGAGAGAGATCGATATAGCTTGGAGCCTTCATGCAGTGGATGGGAAATTCCATTTTTTTTTTTTTGTATTTACCATATATGTAGTGACTGACAACTCTATGTTAGGCTAGCTAGGTAGTTAGGAATGCAGGGTAGAGATAGAATAAAAAATCTAGTGACTCTACTGTAAAAGACAACATTTAAACAAGTAAAAGTAAGTGCACATGGGTTTAATATAACAGGTGTTGTTCTGGTTACTTTGGCTTTCAATGTGGGAAAAATCTGACACAGTTAAAGGAGAAACAAGGATAATCATTGTTTGGTAAATAAAGTAAGCCAAAGTATGGTAGCAGACATCAATGTGACATGGCGGAGGAATCTCTCAGGTAAGAGTAGAAAATAAAAGGCACCCGACATTAGGTACAGAAACAGAGGCTCATTTTTGAAGGGCATCAAATATCAGGATGAGTTTGAGGGTTCATTCCATAAACATAGATGACATTAAATATTTTTTCAACAATATTGAATATAGAAACAGAGACACATCCTTATTGAAGTAATTAATGGCAAATTTTCAGTGAAAATTATTTTAAATAATGAATCATTTTTGTTTTAAAGATCCAAATATTATTCAATTCTAGTTTTGATTGTGTGTCCCTATAGACACAGGAAAAATCTCTTTCCAACAAATGAATAGGTAAAAATGTCAACAAGGGTAGCTGATATATTGGAAAGATCATGGACTTATATATACTTTCAATTCTTGTTCAAACAGCAATTATGTTTGTAAGCTGTGGAAAATTATTAGTATCCCTTATTCTCAACCTTTTGTTTATAAAATATAGATAATAATACATAAGTCTTAAGTTTGTTTTGAAAACTAAATGCAAAATGAAATTACATATAGGAAGTACTAGCACAAATTTATGCCTTTTTTCCAAAGGAAGGCAACTTTCAAAAATAGCCACTGAATCAATTAAGCATGAGTCAATTTTTCAATTTGTATTTTCATGGTCATTTTCTTCCACATAATTGATTTAATTAATTTAGTAATAGATTCTATTGAATTGTTAATTATAATGTTACATATCACAAGATTCAATTATAAATGTATTTTTAATAATATAAATGCAATTTGTATTTTGGAAATAATACCATGGACTTGTATAAAATGAAACTATTGACTTTATAAACATCCTATCAGTTAAACTTTTTATCATGAAGACAGTTTGATATGGATATTGTCATATTAGTTTCTATGCAAACATAAATATTTACAGGTTGCATATATACAAATGTTTATTTTTATTATTACACATATAATACACACATACGAAAATAAAAGTCTTAATGGTATAAATTTATACCATTTCTGTCAAAACCTTTTCTGGCAAACTGACTTCAATATTTAGGTTTTAATTTTAAGCCTTGTAGTTTTTAAATCTTCTGGCATTTACTTTATTAACTCTAATATAACAAATTAAAAATATATAGTTTATAAATAGATTTCAAATACCGCTAATCTCTTCCCCAATTCTGTACTAAAAAATTTACTCTTCTTCTTAAGTTTATGTTTTGGAGTTTCATCTATGTTGTTACAGCTATTAATAGTCACTTCTTTTTATTGATGAGTAACACTAGGTTATATAAACATATCTAGTAGTAAAATATCCATTTACTACTGAAGGATATTTGAGTTATTTCCAGTTTGGGGCTACTATGGTAGAAGTATTTTGGAAGCCATTAACACTCATTTATTTTGGTATATTATTAGATATGGAATTAATGGGTCATAGGATATTATATAACTACCTTTCATGATACAACCAATTGTCTGAATGGTTGTACCAGTGTATAGTCACACCAGTTGCTTCACATCTTTACCAGACCTGGATATTTTCTGTTTATTTATCTTGATATAATCTTGTATTTTTATAATAACATATTACATTCTTTTATTTGCATTTTCCTTATAATTAATGATAAGCATTGTTTCATGTGCATATTGCTCATTTGAATATCCTTTTCTGTATACTCATCAGGTATTTTGCTTAATATTTTTGCCACTTTGTATTGATTTGTATGTTGTAATTTATATACGTTGTGGATGAGAATCCATTTTCATGCATGTAAAGTAAAATGTCTTTTCCACTCTGTGATTTCTGTTTCCATTTTCTTAATATATCAGTTATTTAATTGAAGTTTTAATTTTAATGGAGTACATTATCAATCTCATTTTTAGGATCATTTAATAGCAAAACCAACAGCAGCCAAAAGAGTGTGCAGACTCTGACTTCCAGAAGTGCCATGTCATATTTTCTAAAATGTCCAAGATTTAACAAAAATTATGAAGCATGAAAATAAACAGAAAAATATGACCACACAGAGGCAAAAATCAATTGATAGCCAATGTTCATCAAAGGGCTCAGATGTTGAGCTTACTAAACACATGTTTTAAATCAGCTATTATAAATTTATTGAAAGAAGTCAGGGAAAACAAGTCTCAGAAAAAATAATGTGTTATTGAATATAAAATATAATAAGAGGTAAAAATTATAAAAGGACTCAAATAAAAAATTTGACATTGAAAGGGAACTATCACTAACGAGGCTCAGCAGAAGAGTATAGATGGCAGAAGAAAGTATCAGCAGATCTGAAGGTAGATTAGTTGAGATGATCAAGTCTGACGAACTGAAAGCAAACAAATATCAAAATGACAGACAACTTTTATTTTATCAATAAATACATAAAAACCAATACGTGATTAAAAAGTAGAATGGCTGAATGGATTTAAAACCAAAGACACAAAAATTATATGATTCAACTACATATTTTAGATTAGGAAACACAAAATTCGAAAGTAAAATGTTAGAAAAAAGAACTATCATACAAAAAATAACGAAAAGAGACTGGGATAGATATATTAATGTAAGACAAAATAAAATAAATATAAGATAAAATTGTTACTAGGGACAAAGAAGGGATTGTAATAATAAAATAATCAATCAGGAAATATAACAATTATAAACATATATGCAAATACCAACAAATCTTCAATACACATGAAAAAATAACAGAATTCAAGGGGAAAATACACAAGCTATATTAGTTGCTGACTTTAATACCCCTACTTTTAACAATAAGTAGAAAAACTAGTCAGAAGATCAATAGGGAAATGGAAGATTTGACAAATACTGCTAAGTAGACCTAACTGAAATCTACAGAAAACTTCAAACAATAAGCACACATTTTCTCAAGCATGCTTGAAATACTTCTGAGAATAGACCATAAGGTAGGCTATAAAAAAGAAACCTCAATAAAACTAAACTGATTAAAATCATGGAAAAGATTCTATACAACAACAATGGAATTAATCAGAAAGTAACAACAGAGGAAAAGTTAGGGAACTTAAAAATATATGTAAATTATATATCTCAGAGCTAAATTAGTTAATGGGCCTGAGAAGGTTTCATAAATAATTGAGACCAATGTAAATAAAAACAATAAATAAAATGTCTGAGATGCAGTTAATCAGTACTTAGAGGTGGTTTATAATGCAAATGAGTATATTTAAAAAGAAAAAAAAAATCTCAAACAATAATCTAATTTTTTACCTCATGCAACTAAAATAAAACATGATGAAAGAAGCAAGAGAAAGTAAATAATAATAATATTAATAATAATAAAGATTAAAATAGAGATTAAAGATAGAAAACAACAAAATCAAAAAACAAAATGTTGATTCCTTAACATAAATCATTATGATTGATTTGTAAATAGACTGGCTTATAAAAAATGAAAGAGGACTCAAAATTACTAAAATAAAAACGGAAAATGGGTACATCATTATTGACTTTACAGGAATAGAAAGCTTTATAAGGAGATACTATGAATGACCACAAACCAACAAATCAGATAACCTAGGTAAAATAGGAAAATTCCTAGGAAAACAATAATTACCAAAACTAATGTAAGAAGAAATTTAAAATTTGAATAGGTCATTAATAATTTAAATATGTTATTAGTTATTTTAAAACATCCTACAGAGAGTTCAGGCCCAGACAACTTACACTTGTGAAACATTTAAAGAAGAATTAATACCAATCCTATATTAACTCTTTTAAACACCTTTCACCTCTCACAAAAATTAAATCATGGTGGTTAACAGACTTAAACCTTAGGAAAGAAACTATTAGAATCCTAGAAGAAAATGTAGGAAAGACTCTTAAAGACATTGGCCTAGGCAAAGAATTTTTGAAGAAGACACCTAAGGCAATCACAGCAACAACAAAAATAAATAAATGGGACCTGACTAAATTAAAAAGCTTCTGCACAGCCAAAGAAACAATCACGAGAATTAACAGACAACCCACAGAATGGGAATTGCTTTCAACTAATTCTGTGAAGCCAGCATTACCCTGATACCAAAGTAGACAAAGACATCACAGGAAGAGAAAACAACATATTTATATATCTTATAATATAAAAAATTCTCAAAAAATACTAATAAACAGATCCATGTATGGAATTATACACCATGACTAAGTGGAATTTATTTTATCAATGCAAGTTTGTTTTAACATCTGAAAATCACTCAATATAATACACTAATTTAAAAGGCATATGATAAAATCTAAAACATTTACATGATAAAAATACACTAGAAATAGAGGGGAACTTCCTTAACTTGATAAAGGGCATCTAGCCCCACAGCTAACATTATACTTAATGTTTTCCCACTAATATCAGGAATAAGAAAGACAATGATGTGTGCTTTTTCTACTTCTAGTCGACATTGTACTAAAGGTTCTA
>JAQIFY010005487.1:0-11004 GCA_028533085.1 Varecia variegata | reverse complement strand
CAGCACTCTAGCCCAGGCAACAGAGTAAGACTCTTTCTCAAAAAAAAAAAAAAAAAAAATTGTATGAGTAAATTATCTAGTCTAATTTTTCAAGTAAATTGTTGATCTTCTCTTATTGATTTGTTAGTGTTCTTTAGATATTAAGGAAAATAACTCTCTGGCTATTATAGGTATTGCAAATATTATCCATGATTTGTTATTTGTTTGTTGATCTTTAAAATGATTTTTCCCTTGAAGGCATGCTTAATATTTTTATTTACTTAAGCATATCGATTTTTTCCTTTATGGTACTAAATGTTGTATTTTATATAGGAAGACCTCTCTCACAATAAGTCTATATGCTATTTACCTATGTTTTCTTCTAGTATCTTTACAGATTTATTTCCTCTATTTAAATCTATCTAGGATTTATTTTGTGAAGAGAGTAAGAGAAGACCTTTAGAGAGTAAGAAAGACCTTTTTTAAATGATTCACAGACATGATTTATTGAAAATCTATTTTCTCCCACTGATTTGAAATGCCACTCATATCATGTTTTAAATTCTCATTTGTATATGGGGTTTTTCCTGAACTCTTTAATCTGTTAAAATTATCTATATTTCTGAACCAGCACTAAATTGTTTGAAATAAGGTAATATGTTTTAGTATTTAGTGTTTGTTTTCCCTGGAGTTAATAATTGTCATTATCTTTTCTCTATTTGCTCAGTTGTTTTTCTTAATGTCATTATCATTAATTCAACCTCAAACTCTTTGCTGGTTTATAAATCTCTTCTCGAGATTCATTATTTTATCAATTTTATCTTCCTGAAAAAAAATTTGAACTTGTTGCTCTCCATCACTGGTGTATATTTGTCTGCCTTTGTCTTTTGTCCTGGTGTCCTGGGATTCCCTTAGCCTGTCTGTTGTGATAGAGCTCTGGTTTCCTGGACATTATAGCTCCCTTTTTTTTTTTTTTTTTTTTGGTTTAGAATCATGTTTGAGTAAAGCATACCTTTCCATAGTTTCATAAGGAAGGGTAAGTGGGAGGTAAATTTTTTCACATCTAAAAATGTCTTTATTTCACTTTCATACTTGAAAAATGGCTGGACATGGTTTCTCTAGGTTGAAAACCATTTTACTCCAGGTTTTGAAGGCATTGTTCTATTGCTTTCTAGCTTTCTGTTGAGAAGTCAGACATCATTTTTATCCCTGATCTTTTATATGGATCTTTTGGGTTCCTCTTTAGAAATTTGGAAGATCATTTTTTTTGTGAAATCTGAAATTTCACAATGATATGCCTTTGTATGGGTCTATTTTTGTTTGTTTGTTTGTTTTTGGAGACAGTCTCACTCTGTCACTCTGTCATAGGCTAGAGTGCCATGGTGTCAGCCTAGCTCACTGCAACCTCAAACTCCTGGGCTCAAGCAATTCTCCTGCCTCAGCCTCCCAAGCAGCTGGGATTACAGGTGCACACCACCACACCCGGCTAATTTTTCTATTTTTAGTACAGACAGGGTCTCACTCTTGCTCAGGCTGGTCTCAAACTCCTGAGCTCAAGCAATCTTTCCACCTTGGCCTCCCACAGTGCTAAGATTATAGGCGTTAGCCACCACACCCAGCCTATCGGTCTATTTTAATTCTTCGAGCTGGACTCTTTTAATTTGGAAACTCATACTCTCCATTTTTGGGAAATTTCTTGAATTATTTCCTTAATGATTTTCGCCCTTTCATGTGCACTGTTTATTCTTCCTGGAACTCCTGTTGTTTGGATCTTGGACCACATGGACTAGGCTTCTACTTTTCTCATCTTTTCTCTCCTATATTCTACCTCTTTGTCTTTGTGCTCTCCATCCTGGGAGATGTTCTCAACATCATCTTCAAAATCTTCTGTAGATTAAAAAAGAATCTCTGATATCATGTTTTTAATTTCTAAGAGCTCTCTCTCTCTCATTCTTTTCTCTCTGAACAGCTTTTCTTTGTAGCATTCTGTTCTTATTTTATGGATACTATATCACAATAACTTTTCATTTTTCTAAGGAGGTTGTGATGGTTAATTTTACATGTCAACCTTGCTGGACCCAAGGGGTTCCCAGATACTTGGTTAAACATTATTCTGGGTCATTGTGGGGCTGTTTCTGATGAGATTAACATTTGAATCAGTAGACTAAGTACAGCAAATTGCCCTCACCAATGTGGGTGAGCCCCATCCTATCCATTGAAGACTTGAATAGAACAAAAGGGCTGAGCAAGACAGAATTTGCTCTCTCTGCCTGATGGACATCGGTATTCTCCTGCCTTCAGACAAGGACTGGAACGTACAACCATCAGCTCTCTTTGTTCTCAGACTATAGATCTTGGGACTTCTCAGTGTCCATAATTGTGTGAACCAAGTCCTTATAATAATCTCCTCCCTGTATATATTTACATTCCTGCATATCTGTCTCCCTATCCATCTACCTCTTAATGGTCCTCTTTCTCTGGAGAATCCTGGTATTAATGATAAGTTTTGTCTTGTTTGTTTTAGTTTTCTTCTTTTTGCGTAAGTCATTTTGTTCAAGTTTCTTTTTTCTATTTGCACATTTTAGTTTCTATGATTCATGTTACAAGTTTTTCCTCAGGTGCCTGGTGATCTTTAAGCTGATTGGAAGCTTTGACAGTGTAGGGAAGGATTTGTAGGGCGTTCTGGTTGGATGGTTTCCCTGGGGCAATCCTTGATGTCTATATCTTTATTTTTTACTTGGGGACTGATCAGTTTCTCCAGACATGCCTTTTCCAATCTCCTGCTGGAAGGACAAAAGTCAGGCTGCCAGTGTTCTATGAGCAGAGGTAGAAGTGTTACAGCAAGTGTTACAGTGGGGGTCCCAAGGACAAACCGAGCGGCACATGGAGAGTCAGAGAATCAAGGTTTATTTGCCGGCGGGCTCAGAGGGGTCTCGACACCAAATTCTGAGCCCCATCTACCTGATTTTTCCCACTTTTATTAAGTTGGGGTGGTCTGAGGGGTGGGGGTCTCATGTGACTAATGCCCGCCAGGTAATAAATAGGTTAGTTGATGTGTTAGGTAATAGGTTAGTATTATGTTGATGGACCAGGTAATAGGGTAGTTGATGTGCCAGGTAATAGGTTTAGTGTTATGCTGATACGCCAGGTAACAGATTAGTTGATGGGCCAGGTGATAGGTTTAGTGTTATGCTGATGCGCCAGGTAACAGATTAGTTGATGGGCCAGGTAATAAGTTTAGTGTTATGCTGATGTGCCAGGTAATAGATTAGTTGATGGGCCAGGTGATAGGTTCAGTGTTATGCTGATGTGCCAGGTAATAGATTAATTGATGGGCCAGGTAATAGGTTAGTATTATGCTGATGTGGGTCTTCCGTGAGGGGTGGGGGTCTCAGGTGGCTGCTGTGCCAAGTAATAGATGGGGGTTTTCCTTATCAGAAGAAGGCAGGAGTTTCAGCCTCCACTACTTACAACCTAATTCTGTTTTCTGTCTGGTGTCCCTGCCTTCAAGTGTGCCTAGTATCCTCGAGCCCAGAAATCTCCTTCACACCGCCCCCCCGGCCCCCCCGCCCCCCGCCGGCTTATCCTTTCCATAGATTAAACCTTCAGTCTTTTGTGGGGAGGCAGGGGGCTGGGAGGGTGTCCAGGGCTCTAACTGCTTCGTGAACAGCACTTCCATCTGGTCTCTTTGTTTAGTCCATCCTTCCTTTGCAAAGGTAAGTCATTCCACCCATTCCTTAGCCTTTGCGGATTCTGTAGTGTCAATTGGTTTGATTCTTATCTTTCCCCACTGCCACACTAGGATTCTATTTGCTCAGGTCTGAGTCATTTACTTATAGGATAGCTATTCATTTTTGTATATTTAGTTTTCAATTGGACACTGTAATGCATTTTTTTACTCTTAAGTTTCAAAGTACACGATATCAAGACATCCGCAAATAATGAAAATTTTCTTTTCCTTACTAATTTTCATACTTCCTATTTCTTTCCCTTCTGTGATGACACTGGCTTATCCCTTCAGCACACCGTGAAACAGTAGCAGTGACATGGACATCTTTATCTTTTTCCTAGAGTTACTGGGATTCCTTTAGTATTTCACTATTAAGCATGATGCTGATTTGGGTTTGATTGCATACTTTTGGTATGTTGAGGAAATATCCTTCTTTTTTATTAAGAAATTTTTGTCAGACATGAATGTTGAATTTTTTCCAAATATCTTTTTGTCCCCTGTGGATTTTTAAAACCCGTATTCATGAGTGAAATTTGTCTGCAGTTTTCTATTCAATGCTGTAATTTTCAAGTTTTGGTATCAGTGTAGTACTGGTTTGGTGAAAATGAGTGTGAAAGCTTGCTTTCCCTCTTATACTTTTGAACAGTTTAACAGCATTGGTACTCTCTGGTAAGTAGTTTTAAAAATTATAGTGTTGAGTACTCGGACAGATTGGCCCTCCACACTCCGTCAAATCAAATCATAGTTCGTAGGGTGGTGCCTACCTCCAAACCAGCTCTGTAAGCTGTAGTCCCCCCAGGCACAGAGGTAATATTAAATGAAAGATGTGAAATTTACTTTCTAGAAGCTTCAGGGAGCCGGAAAAGGAGGAGAAGGAAAAGGAAAAGGAGGAGGAGGAAGTTAATTGTGTTGTTTGGACAAGAATTTAGTTCAACAGACTATGTTTTTCTTTAGCCAAGCATGAGACAGGCCTGATAAAATAGGACAAAGTGGAAGGAATTTCTAATTCTCCTTTCTCTAAAGCCCTCAAACTTGGCCCTACAATTAATTCTGTGGTCTCCCCAGTAGCCTTGGTAGAAGCTTTGCCAGAGGAAATATGTGAGGCCCTTTCTGAGCCTCTGGAACAAGGTCTGGGCTTGGTGCTTGGTGACAAACAGCCAAGCACTGTGTTGGTTTAGTGACTTGCTGATCCCTTTTCTCTGATGAAGATGGTGTGCAATGCATTGTATCGGCTGGATTCGGCTGTCTGATTCAAGACGTGGGAACTTCTCAGGTGCCTAAGCTCTGTCCTCTGAGAGTGGACCAGGGTCTTCATTCTGGTTCCAGATGGAGAAACTGGATCCCAGGTCAGCACTTCTGGCTGCTGCTTCTGATTGGTCATTGGCAGAGCAAAGACTACCTTGGGGGAGTCACCTGCCCTCTGCACCATCTGAGACTTCTCTGGCCATCACACCACCCCCTTGGCACCTTCTCCTGATGGCACCGTGGGGCTCGGCGCTCTGCCCTCTGACTCCAGCCCCCGGCGGGTTCTCTTCCCAACTGGACTAGCTGCTGATGGAGCAGTCTGCCCTCTTTGCAATGTCTTCCCTCTCCCGTGCTTCCTCAGGGACCCCCAGTCTGTACCTCCTTCATTTACCCTGTGATTTCCCATCTTCTTCCACTTATCTTCCCATTCAAATCAGATTTTAAATCTTTCATTCACAAAATGTAATAACTGAATCAAATTACTTAGAGTATGTGCTCAGCTCTTTTGCTTGTAATAAAGAGTTTTCCTTTGTTTACCTCAAATAATTCTCTTCCCCCAGTGGGAGGGTGGGTCGCACAACTATTGTGAAGAGCCCACATGGTCATTATGGAAATCAGGGCTCCGTAGGACCCAGAGCTTCCCAGCTGGGCCTCATTGGAACTAGTACACAGCTCAGAAACCAGAAGGGGGCTCAGGACCCAGAGCCCTGGGGACAGGGACTTGTCCCCATCTCAGCAGGAGATTGCCCACTCCTTGGCATGACAGTGACTCAGTCTCCTGCTGCCTCTGCTTCTGACACTTTTGTTGCTACCAGGTCACCCCTAACTTCTTTTCTGTGTCTCATGGCCTCTGTTCTCTCCAAGCTCCTGGTTCTGAGTGGCTTCTGCTGCCCCGTGGCACTGCCTCCTGTCTGGTGAGCTGGAGTTTCCATAGCAGAGCTTCTCATGGCCTGCTGGCTGGGCCACTCAGGGGCTGACCTTGCATCTGCTTTGCACGCCTGATGCACTTATCAGTGGCCACGGAGGACATGTGGCTCTGGACTTGCTCCTCAGTGCAGGGATATAGGAGGGACTGTGGGTGTGCCCAGAACTCTGAGCTTGCTTTATCCAGGAAACACTGTTATCCTTTCTGAGAGCATAAAAGGGTTAAATTGGAATTTCAATGATTTCCAAACCAGGTGATTAGCAGAATCTCATCGGCAAATTTTTAAAAATACAATTTTCTAGAAGCCACTTATCTGTAAAATGGGGACGGTACTAACATCTACCTCATGAAATTGGTGTGGTTTATTTTTTCTCTTCTTTGTTTTTTCAAAAAACTTTTCTTTTTGCTATGTTTGTAATGACAAATTGTTAGAAACCTAGGGTCCCCCAAATGGGAACTTATTAAATCAGTGGTTCTCAAAGTCTGGGAAGAGGAGAGAGGGACAGCATATCAGAATTACTCAGGGAACCCCATTCCTGATCTATGCAACCAGAAGGGAGGCAGGGGTTGAAGTTTCCAGACTATCTGATACACCCCTGCAACCCTCACCCCCAAAATCGCTGCAGTAAGTGACTTACAGTATGTCCTTAAAATGGAATCTCATATTGCCAATCAGAATGATGTTGCAGAAGTGCATTTTTTTAACATGCAAAGGAGGTCATGATGGATCATTGAACTAAAAAAGCAGGTTGTAAAACAAGACTATGGTTGAATCTAATTTTTAGGGGAAAAAAGTATATACAGACATCTATGCACAGGATTTGGAATATTGACAGTATGGTTTGGCAGACCTGCTGCCAGAGCATCACCTGGGAGCTTGACAGAAGTATAGAATCTAGGCTGGACATGGTGGCTCACACCTGTAATCCTAGCACTTTGGGAGGCTGAGGAGGGAGGATTGCTTAAGGCCAGGAGTTTGAGACCAGCCTGGGCAACATAGCAAGACCCTGTCTCTACAAAAAATAGAAAAATTAGCTGGATGTGATGGTGTGTACCTGTAGTCCTGGCTACTCCGGAGGCTGAGGCGGGAGGATCGCTTGAGCCCAGGAGTTCTAGGCTACAGTGAGCTATGATTATGCCACTGCACTCCAGCCTGGGCAACAGAGTGAGACCCTGTTTGGAAGGAAGGAAGGAAAGAAGGAAAGAGGGAAGGAAGGAAGGAAGGAAAGAAAGAAAGAGAAAGAAAGAAAGAAAAAAAGAAAGAGAGAGAGAGAGGGAGGGAGGGAAAGGGAAGGGAAGAAAAGAGAAGGGAAGGACAGGAAAAGAAAAGAAAAGAAAACTAGAATCTGGGGCCCCACTCCAGACTTCCTGAGTTAGAAGCTGCATTTGGGCAAGATCTCCAGAGGATTGGTGTGCACATCCAAGTGTGAGGCTCACTGCTCTAGAACACTGGTTCTTGTCTTCAGTGCTCATTAGAATTCACCTGGGGAGCATGAAGAAAATCCCAATGCCTAGGTGGCACCCAGCCCAATTAAACCCCAGCCTCTGGGAGTGGAGCCTGGCATCACAGAGCTTAAAAGTCCCCGATGGTCTTAATGAGCAGCCCGAGGTGGAAACTGCTGCGGTGAGCATGTACCCCAGGGGTCAGAGTGATCCTCCTGTGGATGGTGGGAATCTACAGGTTTTGATATTCTTCTTGCTGCTTTTCTATATTTTGTAATTTTTATTTAAGAAGCACATATAGTTTTTACAATAATAAAAAAGTTCTTTTTGATTTAAAAACCCTATGGTAATGCGCGGCTCATCTGAAGTTCAGACAGCAGCCTTGAAATGAGGAAGATGTTTTAGAACAGGAGTCACAATAGGAGGGGGAGGGGGCAAAGGGCGACATGGGCTTAAAAGGTTGAAAAACACAATTTTAGAGGAAAATGAGGAGTCGCTCCACCTCCCACCCTGACTTGGCTTATCTCTTCCCCTTAAGACAGAAGAAACTGCACATTGCTGGGGTGCACTAACCGCCCAGCATCGTAGTAGGTGTTTCATTTCTCCATATGGACTATGGGTGTAAAATACACACCAGATATCAAAGACTTACTATGAAAAAATATATAAAATAGCTCATAATGTTTCGTGTTAATTACACATTGAAATGATATCATTTTGGATATATTCAGATATTCAGGTTAAATATTATAAAATATAGTATTAAAATTAATTTCACCTGTCTTTTTTTATCTCTTTAACTGTGGCTGCTAGAACATTTAAAATTACATATGTGGCTCACACTTTATTTCTAGATGGTCAGAGGCAACCAGAAGTTAGCAGACCCGTGGGGATTATTTAAACTGGTTGTTTATAATCTTTGGAACCCCCCTAAAGGCAGAGAAAGAGGTGAGAGAGGAAGGAACTGCACCCAAGCCTGTCTGATTGAGGATTAGGTGGACAAGAGGTCAAAATGAAGTTGAGGGTTTCTCTGCCCATTTTCTTTAGCCTAGTGGTTCTCAGCTTCAGCTGGACATTAGAATCTTCCGAAGAGCTTTTTAAAATCCTAATGCTCAGCCACACTACTGTCCAACTAAATCAGAATCTCTAGAGGATCTCTATTTTTCAGGGTAACAAAGTCCAGTCAAGACTGGGAACCACTGCGTTAGCCGGATCTGTAATCCTTCCTGTAAACAAACTATAGGTATCTGGGAAGGTAAGCCAGCAACTTTGAGAAAGCAGAAACTTATGATGATCTTGAAGGGTATTACTGAGGTCATTATAAATGTTCTTTAAAAAAAAATGAGGTTACTTTATTTCCCTTTAATGAATTAACCCTGAAAGAGCAAGGTTAGCTATCCAACAGGGTTTAAGAACTAATCTTGTAAATTCATTCTCTTGGCCACTAGGGGGACTGGACAAAGCGTGTGGAAGGACCGTCCAGTGTCCCTGGAGAAATTGCTCACAGTGGAGGTAAATTGACAGTGTCACCCTAGTGGACAAAAGACAAGCAAGCATTGCTACTTTTTAACTTTTATGTAAGAGTTAAATCCTATAAGCTCTCCCAAAAGACTTGACTTTGCCCCCAGGAATGAAAGCTGATACAATCTTTCTGGAGAAAGCCATGTAATTGTAGAAAGTATTTATTGCGTGCTCGCTCTAGGTCAGACGCTGTGCTTAGTGCTCCATGTACATTGTCTTATTTAAATCCTCACAATAATCCTGTGCAGTGAGCACAATCATCATCCCTATCTTCAGAAGAAAAACAAAGGCTGGAGGGATAAAAGAAGAGAATCATGGCTATAGAGCTAGAAAATAAAGGATTTGATCTTGGGCAATCTGTCCCCAGAATCTGCCTCTAAATGGTATCATGTAAACACATACTTAGACTTTGTTTTTGAGACAGGGTCTCATTCCATTGCCCAGGCTGGAGTGCAGTGGTGTGATCACAGCTCACTGCAACCTCGAACTCTTGGGCTCATGGGATCCTCTTGCCTCAGCCTCCCAAGTAGCTGGGACTACTGGCACACGCCACCATGCCCAGTTAATTTTCTAATTTTATTTTTTTGTAGAGACGGGAGTCTCAATGTTGCCCAGGCTGGTCTCGAACTCCTGGCCTCAAGTGATCCTCCTGCCTTGGCCTTCCAAAGTGCTAGGATTACAGGTGTGAGCCAACACAGCTGGCCTTCATACTTAGACTTTGACCCAGAACTTTTAGTTTTTGGACTTTACTCAAGGAAATGATCAGACAACTGCATAATTCAGAACAAAATTAGACCTGGAAAAATCTCAATGCCCCTATTCTTGTAGAAGACTAGTCAAATAAATTATTATGCATATTAATTCATTGTAAAATGAAATAATATGGAAACAGTTAAGAATGCTGATATAGAAGTTTTTATTGAAATGAAAATATCTCCATCAAGTCTTATTAAGTTAAAAAAACAAGTTGGGCTGAGTGTGGTGGCTCACTTCTGTAATCCTAGCACTCTGGGAGGCCAAGGCAGGAGGATTGCCTGAGGTTGGGAGTTTGAAACCAGTCTGAGCAAGAGTGAGACCCCATCACTACCAAAATTAGAAAAAATTAGCGAGGCATGGTGGCGTGCACCTGTAGTCCCAGCTACTTGGGACAGAGCAAGACCTTTTCTCAAAAAAAAAAAAAGTTAGAAAACATATTCAGTATAATATCCAGAAAGCAAAAGTTGGCAGATATGTTTGTGGGAGGGAATACTAAAATATTAACAGTGGCTATGTTTAAGTGGAATCTCAGAAATTTTAACTTTCATCTTTAAATTTTTCTTTATATTCTAATTCTTCCATAATGTATCTTTTGGGCAGTAATTTTTTTAAAGCAATACAAACTTAAGATATTTCAGGATATTAAAAGAACAATGCCCGATTCAAGGAAGTGGAAGGAGTAAACGGGAACTAGCTCTTGAGATTGTCCTGGGCACTAAATTTAGCTCTAAAACTCTGGCAGCCACAGGAAAAAGATAAACATATTGATTGTACGGTTTTCACATTATTTCATTTAATGTTTTATGAGAGAGCCCCATAGCTGGTTTTTCCTATTTCTAATTGCTCATTCTTATCAACTTCAGAGTGTGGGAGCCTCAGTAGATGCTCCACGCATGTCTCAGTTCTGTGTTATCAAGTACATTTCACTAGACTGAACGTGTGTTCATTGAGAACCTCTGGTGTACCAGGCTGTGGCCAAGTGCTAAATCCGCTCTGCCTCGTAACCACTCTGATTCCTACCTTCTGCTCATCCCCCATCTGGAATCCCATCCCACACAAATCTTTCCGGTTCTTAAGTCTAATTCAAGCACTTCCACTAGAGTCTCCAGTTCAAACTAATCTCCTTTTGTGAGCCCTATTGCACCACAAGTCATTGTAGAACAAATCAGTTACATACACATTCTCTCTTCATTTCATAATCATTCACTATGTCTCCACTATTAGGCTGGATACCTCTAATGGACTAGCACTTATTCTTTCCTATGTATAGAACCCTGGAATCCATATCTTAGAGCTTGAAGGGAAGGCCTGACAGCTCGGGTGACCAAGTAGGAAAAGTTCTGATTTGTCCCAGACTTTCCTGGTTTTAGCATTGAAGTTTCCATATCTGGAAAAACCATTTACT
>JAQIFY010005486.1:0-11005 GCA_028533085.1 Varecia variegata | reverse complement strand
CTATATTTACTTAAAGGAGGTGACGGACAAAGTTTCAAACTGAAGATATATCAGTCTTTAGGCCTTCGGAAATATAAATCCCCTGAAGGAATAGTATCTATTCAAAGGTATTCTGATTGGAGAGGTTTAAAAGTCACAAGTCTAAGGCTTTTTTTATTTTTATTTTTTAATTTAACAAAGGTAATAGATGATTATTGTAGAAAAATGACCAACAGATAAAAAAGAAAAGAAAATTACATATAATCCTGCCATCAAGAGATAACCTTTGTTATTACTTTAGTATATATAATTCTCTTTTTTAAAAGTATTTATATATTTTCAACAACAATGGGGATTCATATATGATATTATTGTTTTGCTACTCAATAATATACATTGAGTTGCTTTGTGCTAGATATGAGGTTAATCTCAAGGAACATGATTTTGTGCCCCATCTTTTCATCAAACAGTATACAATATTATAAACATCTTTCCATGCAAATCAATATGCTTTTTCAACATTGTTTTTGATAGTTGCATAGTATTTCATTTTGTGGGCTTAACAATTTATCTCCTATTTAAAAAAAAAATCTAAATTATTCTTAGATTGTTTGCTCTTATTTTGCTAAATCTTTGTATACATTCTAGATTCTTTTCTTAGGATATGGTCCTAGAAGTGGAACCCACTGGCAACCTTGTTAGACGACTTCAGATTGGGTCTTCTATTGCTTCTTTCTTTAGTCACTAGGCCACTGAGTTCTCCTGTAGTGTTGCAGTCAAAGGGCCTGGCCCTTGCCTCAGAGAAGGTCTGCAGATTCTATATCCCTCACCTCTAGGACTAAAGGCTACTCCCAGTGAGGCTAGGGAGTCCCATCCACTGTCACTTGTATATAGTTTGCTTTCAAAATATTCTGAATATATTAATAAAAAGAAAACTGGAAAAATTTAAAGTTTTAGTCAATTTCCAAAATGTTTTCAAGGTTGTTTGTTTATTTATTTAGGAGATGGGATCTTACTATGTTTCTCAGGCTGGTCTCAAACTCCGGGCCTCAAGTGATCCTCCCACCTTGGCCTCCCAACGTGCTGGAATTACAGGCATGAGCCACTGTGCCCAGCTCAAGTAAAATTTTAATCCAGCACCTCCCCTGCCATGTTGATGCACATATTAAATAATTTTGTTGTATGATATATTAAGGTAATTATGCCAATTATGGGTTTTAAAACAAATACGTTTTATGTTTTGCATCCATTTTCTTTATCGGGTCTGATTGTTACCTTGGGTTATAATGTATATTACATAGACTTGATTTCTATAGTTGGATCATACTCTTAAGAATTCATTGCCAGTTGGTTGGTTGGAACTTGAATGAATTTAACCATGAAAAGCAATGTTATGAATAGTTTTCAATCTCTAAAGTAACACATGAAATCCATTTGATCTACAGTGCAGCTGCAATACTAATCAGGGGTCCTGTGGCCAAGACCCCAACCCTTGACCTAAGGATTACGCAGGATTATGGAGGATTATGCCAAGAAGAGGACATTCTTCAAACAAGCCAGTTTGCTTCTCGCTGATGCCCAGCCCTGATGAGTCAGGCCCTCTTGGGGACAGTGGCTCCTGGTTGAACCTCAGACCCAGAGAACAGGCACCTCCTATTGGGTGTGGAAACAAATGCCTTGCATCGTGGGGGCACCCTTTACCCTCAGGAGTGCTAGTTTGACTTTAACTGGCTCAGGCTCTTTAAAACTAAAGGTTTCTGCTGGGACAAGGCCAACTGGGTAGCTGAGTCAAAGAAGCATGATGGGACTCTCCTAGAACACACCTAGAGTGACCCTCTCTCACATTTTCTTCCTCTGGGAATCTCTTGCTGACCCTCAGTGTTGGGGTCAGATGTCCCAGCTATGGGCTCCCTGAGCACACAGGGGTGACTCAGACTGTGGCACCCTCAGCTGTCACTGCCAGTTGACAGGCCTGTCTCCTTTATCCTGGCCCACTGGTTCTCAATCCTGGCTGCACGTTGGAGTGATCAGGAGAGCTCTGAGAAAATCCTTATGCTCAGGCTCCCTGCTGTCCCATTAAAGGAAAAATCTCAAGGTGTGGGGGTACACAGCCTACACATCAAGGGGTTTTTAAAGTTCCCCAGGGGGTCTGATCTTGGGCCAGGATTTAGAACCACTTCCCTTTACAACAAGCTTCATGAAAGCAAGGAACATGTTTACTCATCATTGGTATTAAATTAGTTAATAAAGCTCTTAGAATAGTGCCTGGCATACATTAAGCTCTTAATAGTTTAGCCGCTGTTAGTAGTAGTAGTAATATTAACTCCCCACTGGCCAGTACAGTCCTGACATACGGTAGGCACCTCACCACCATGTAACTTACTTAAACTGAACTATAAATGCTGGAGAGAGGGAGAGAGTGGAGAGAGAGAGAGAGAGAGACAGAGAAATAATGTTTTAAAAGCCTGGCCAATTTCACTGACCCTTCCACTCAGGCAGCACAGACCTCAGAGTGAGCCTGAAATGAGTGGTCTGGACCTGCCATTCCTTCCATCGGTTTAGTCCTCTAAGTGCCTTTCAGAATGTGAGCATCTTGCTGTGTTGTGTTATAGACAATGTAATGGGGTTTTGAGCGCAGTTTTGACTCTGATTTTCACCAACGTATAGGATAAATTCACTGGGTGTCAAAAGTCTACAGTTCTGTCCCTGGCTCAGCCACTTATTAACTGTATAGCTTTGAGCAAGTCACTGAGTCCTTCTGGGCCTCATTTTTCTCTCTAGAGTTCTTCAATTCTTTAATTTTGAAACCTGGCTGAACTCTGTCTCACTCTTCCTTGTCTGCTTCTGTAACCCGGATGGATCAGGCTCCCCAGTCATGCCTGCGTGGGCCTCATTCCTGGCCTTACCCAGGCTGCCCCCGGCTGGGCATACAGGGTCTTGCCCCATGAATGCCCATGAAGCACCAGTAGCCCTCCCAGTACCCGGGATGGTGCAGGGGAAGTTATCAGTATCAGCCTGAACAGTTCAGCAGCCATGTGGGTTGAATAAGTAGTTTTGGAAACCAACTGCCATTTATACCTTAGCCCAAGGAAAACCACTGTAAACTGTAAACAGCACTATAAACAAGTTTCCTCTTTCCTGGATGCTGGCTCTGGGGCAGAGGTCACCAACCTTTTTGGCACCAGGAATTGGTTTCATCGAAGACAATTTTTCCACGGACAGAGGAGCGCCGGTGGTGTGATGTGTGGCCTGGTTCCTAACAGGCCACAGCCTGGAGGTTGGGGACTGCAGTTCTGGGAAATAAAGAGCTCTAGGAGTCCAGCTTAGGCTTTGGAGCATTTCTCTCTCCCCAAGACCATCTGACTTTTCAATCAGCCTGGCAACTCATCAAGAACAGCTGGGCGGATGCCAACGACGGTCCCTCTAGCACGTTATAAACAAGGTGTGAAGTGCTAATCAAACACACGTGGCATTTTGGCCAGTTTTAAACACTGACACAAAAAAGCACAAAGCCAATTGGAGAGATGAAGTCAATTTCTGCTAGAGATGAAAGAACAGAATTGCCAACATTCTCTTATTGTACTTATTTCAAATGAGAGTCTTTGGGCAGGGCCAGGGATTTTTATTTTATCCGTAGAGGGATATGTTCTAATGGGATTTGATCTGTTTTTAAAAATAGTGAAGTGACAAATCTTCTAAATCCATGCTGTGCATTTGGGACTACTATGTGTTTGTTTTGGTTTCCTCTGGTTTTGCTCTTGATTTTAAAGAGTTCGTGGACTGGCCTTGTTATTTGTGGAGTTTCCTGGGTGTTGTGTTAGAGTCCAGGGGGATCCAACACACTCGCAAGTTGCCCATTAGGTTCACCATCTAAATCAGTTGTCCTTCATGACAACACAGGATTCACAGAGGAGAAACCTCTTTTGGGGCCAGGCAGCAACCTTTATTTGTGCTCTACACTTAGCCAGCACATGGTTTTGTCGGGATATTTCCCCAAACCTGCTCCTCTTCTTTTGTTTCATGGCCCTTCCTTCTCCTCCTTCCCCACATCTAGGCAGTCCCCAGCCTGTGGCTTTTCTTTCTCACCTCCAGTCACCATTGCCTCGCCCCTGCGCTGACACCCCGCTCACCCACGCCCTCTACTTCACTGTCACACAGCTTTGAACACAATGATGTGGCCACACCATTTCGCTAAACACTCTTCAATGGCTTTGCATTGCTGCTAGGATTGAATCCCACAGCCTCAGCCTGGCTGCAAGGCCCTGCCTGAGTCAGCCTATGTCTACTTCAGGCTCCTCTCACAGTGCTCCAGCCACACCACCCCGTGTTTTTCAGTTTTTTCAGGGCTGACGGAAGCTCCTTTCCATCTCAAGGCTATAGGACGTGTTGCTCCATCTGCTGGCATGACGAGCTCCCTGCCCTAACCCCCAGCCAGTGACCTTTCCCTCATTCTCCAAATCCTGGTTTTAAAGGCCTCCTCCTCGGAGAAGCCTCCCCCGACTCCCCTAACCAGGGGATCACAACCAACAATGATCACAATTATAGTCAGGTAACTGTGAAATATTTCAGGTGGGCCTCTCCCTTGAGAGAGTAAGCTCCATGAGGGCAGGAGTATTCTGTCTTGTTCACTGCTGGGACTCCACACCCAGCAGAGTACTTTATAACCAGGTGCTCGATACATACTGACTGAATAAAGTAATAGTTTCTCCTCTATGGGTCTGACTCTCTGAAGACCACTGGTTATTTGTTTTACTTACCCTCTACAAATTCACTTATTTTCTCCCTGACATGATTCGGTCTCCTCCTGAATTGAGGGGCCTGCTACAATTCCTTCGGGACTGACCCCTCTCTGGAGGAATGAATCGTTAGGGTACTAGTAACTGAACAGCATGGTGCCACTGAGTTCCTGTTCCCATTGTACCTCCTCGCAAAGGCAGCTATCTTTGAGACCTTCCGGAACAACGTGTCTCAGCGTTGCAGCCCCCGCCCCGAGGGCAGAGTTCTACCGCCCCGTCTGGCCGTTCCACTGCCACTGGTCTCCAGGGACCCACACCCGAGCAGGGCTAAACGGAGGAAGTGTCGCTTCTGCTCACACTGGCTTGTGACGTCTGCACACCAGCTGCACATCACTCCTGTACAGACATCGCAGAGTCCGTGCCCAGACGCATGGGCAGTGAAGAGTCTAGAGTGAAACTTCTGCATTAGCACATACAGAGATCCCACGGACCCTTGCTGACAGGGCCGCCTGGAGCACGTATTAGACTTGGTGAACTTATGCTTCTGTTTTCCGACCACTGGCATGTGCATTTCCCCTAATGGTCATGATTCTTTTAATTCCTTGAGGTCCGTTTTCCCTCTAGATCATAAACTTCTTGAGTGTAAAGGATCATGGATCATACTTTTTTTTTTTTTCTTTTGTTTCTGAGACAGGCTCTCATACTGTCTCCCAGGCTGGAGTGCAGTGGCATCATCACAGCTCACTACAACCTCAAACTCCTGAGCTCCAGTGATCCTCCTGCCTCGGCCTCATGAGCAGCTCAGAATGACAGATGCACACCACCAAGCTCAGCTAATTTTTCTAATTTTTTTGTAGAGAAGGGGTCTCGCTCATGCTCAGGCTGGTCTCAAACTCCTGGCCTCAAGCAATCATCCCGCCTGGGCCTCCTAAAGTGCTAGGATTACAGGCATGAGCCACCGCGCCCAGCTAGAGCATACTTTTTTGGCATTGTATTTTCTACCCCACTGCTTGGCATGTGGTAGGTGCTTAAGTATTTATAAAATTGAAAAGTGTCTAACAAACGGTGACAGACATGACTAGAAAATCTAGGCTGGGCAAAGGATTTCCTGTCTCTGACTTCAATTTTGTTCAGGCCTATTAGTTGGTCCATTCCTGTTCAATGACCCCCCAAAATGGGCTCACCGTCCTTAGCCTTTGAGTAGGTGCTGTTGGTGGCCTCATGAGTTTAGATTTTTCCAGAGTTTTTCTTTACTTGAGGTTAAGTTTTACAAGTCAGGAATCTGCGACAGCAGCGTCCCTAATTTTCATCTCTGTACAGTAAATTGCACAAAATTATTTCCATTCTATAGTATATACTGCCTGGGCAGACTGATTATACTTTTTGGGAAACCAATTCAGTTATTTTCAAAATCATTACCTCCCCTCCTGTTTTCCATTTGCCAGGTAGAAAAGAACTGGTCCCAGTATTATGGGAGCAATTCAGAAGTACTCTTGAGTTCACTGTTAATGTCTGGAAATGTACGTAGATATCTCCATTTTTCTTTCGTGTTCAGCCCATTTTTGTTACCCTTTGAGTGAGTACATTCATAATTTCCTTAAAATTTGATGCAATAGCCTGTTCTCTAGTTTAACAGACCTTCAAAGGCCTTCATCGCTCATTGGATATTTAAATTTCTCACCCTGGAATTCAAGTAATAGGTAGCACATGGTGGTAATAGGTCAGACTCTGGAGCGAGACTCTCCACATCCACCACTCAGGTATGTGACCTCTATGCAAATTTTTTTAACCAGCAGAATTGGAATAGTACCTACTTCATTGGCTTGTTGTGAGGATTAAATGAGTTAATACATGGACAGTGCCTGGTATACAGCAGACACTGGGGACATATTAACTATCACCATCTGGTTCTGGTCTGCCAAGGATGTAAACTCCATGAGGGCAGGAATTTTTGTGTTTTGTTCATTACTGTATTCCCAGGGCCCAGAATAGTGCCTGGCACATGTAAGACACTCAAATATTTGTTGAATGAGTTACTCCATTATATATTTATAGCTTAGCCAACCAGAAATACTCCCCATTCCCAAAATATTCTCAGCTTTCTTGCTCTTTCCTGACACCAACCACTTCTGTTAGGTTAGTCATAACACTCAATGCCCAGCTTACATAGCACCTCTAAGAGGCCTTTCCTGATCATCCCAGGATCAAGTCATCTTCCCAGACCATGCTCTCGTGGTACACCATATGAAATATTTAATACTTTTAGCATTCAAGTCTTATCTGTACTAGTTTATAAACCCCTTAAGGAAGTTACCATGACATTACTCAAGACCAGAATATTACCTGACAGTGTGCTTGCTGAACAAATGTACATGATTTTGAAAAATGAACAGATTTAATAATCTATTAGAGCATTGTCTTATTGTGGCAATCTTCCTAGGATTCCCTCTGTCCCAAAGTCCTACCTGCAGTGGGGCGATGGGTAGGGAAGCTCAGAACCAAAAAGACAATTTTGACCCCAGTGAGTATGGTTAGCTTTGTACACAGAAAATATTTCCCAGTTACAGGATACATCTTCAGCTTCTACTAGTCACCCCATGGCCAGTGTGGGATTTGGATTTAGGTTTGAGGCATAGTAATAATATCCACATCTTACAGGATTTGTTATAACCAAATAAGGTCTTAAGTAGCAGTGTTTTGATTAATTATTACAGAATATTGTTATTGAAAAACAATTAGCCTATTCACATAAAATTGGAGAGGGGTAGGTTTCTTGGTGTGCATACTAATGACAGAGCAAGGCAGAGCCTCATGTACCTATGCAGATATCCTGAGTAGACCCACTCAAGTCTGAAGGACTATTTTGAATTGTTCAATAACAGTATGTCTCTAAACAAGATGATACTGAGAAAAGATCATGGTCATCTTAAAATACAATATTGCTTTTAAGGAATGTTAACAGTTTACCGGCTGCACTTATAACATTTTGTTTTGGTCCTCACAATTAGTGTCTGAGATGGTATAAATTGTAATATTTCACCCGTGATGGAGAAAAAGTTTCAGAGACTTCAAGTCCCACAGTAAGTGATGGCAGTGGGACATCAACTTGATTGAAATAATTTGCTCTTCAAATTTGCTATATTCAGCAGATAGAACTATGGGAATATTGGAAATGCTCAGACCTTGAGAATTTTGTTTCAATGGCTTTGGAAGACTAACAGGAATTTGGTCAATAATTTTTAGTTCAAATCAGTATTAATAAATTTCTTATTAACACAATGTCCCTAATTTGGCCAGAGCTTTCCACTCCATTCCAGATCAAAGATGTGCCCTCAAAGGGGAGCTCTGAGCTGGTTGTTCACACACACATACCCCGATGAAGCATCAGCTGTTTTCTGAATGGACAGTACATAAGCTCATGGTGGTTTTCTGAAACTCTCATAGCAGAATTCCACAGAAACTCCTTTGGCCTAGAATATAGAAGAGATATATTGTTGTTCAGTGGTTTGGATTGTAAAAGAATAACTAAATCTGAAGTCTACATTCTCTGCTGGGCAGTCCCATTGGGATTATTTTATAGGGCTCAAGAGACTTACTGGTGCTCAGAGACAAAATATCACAGCAAATGGTCTCCCTTCAAAAGATAATGCACATGTGGTTTCTGCAGTGTGACTTCAAGTTATCTAGTGATGTGGTTGCTCCTGAACATGAGTCGTCCTATCGCTCATAAAATCTAAGGTCTTAGATCATGGTCACCCCAGGGATCAGAGTCTCATATAGTCCCGATCATCTGAGGATCATTTACATCCTGAGTTACAGCCCATCAGATGCCTCTGTTGAACTCTGGCTGCAGATGTGCTTACCTCTTCATTCAGTAGAAAGAAGTGCTTAAACACAAGTTGCTACAAGGCTCCCTGAAGGAGGAGAAATAACCTTCAGCCAGGTTTCCAAGAGATGCATCACTGTGTTACTTTGAGTAGCTGGCTTCAGTAGCTCCTGGAGTACTACTAAAATGCAGATCTTTTGCCTCAGATTCTGCCACTTAATCCACATCTTTGAGAAAATTAATTTCTCTAAGTTGGGCAGATAAGCCATCTTGTGAATTCAGTGTTAACACAAGAATCTGATCTGAAACTGAATAAATGCCTTAAAAGGAACCGAGATGTGGCTTCAATAATACCCAACAATAAAAATTATAGCCAAAAGGTGATGTCTAACTCATAGATTATTTTATATAGGTTCTATGAAGGTCATGGGAATTAGAGTCTCATGATAAACTATACTTGGGAAATATGGGGAATGGTATGTCATAACCCTAAGAAATAAGTCTTAAAAGGTTTGTTATATCACAGCTTTTCGTATTCAGGTAATATAGCAAAACATACTCCATGTGTGATTTGGAAAAGCTGTAATACTAAATGTCATAGACTTCTCATCTGATTTTTGATTCAGTAAACTTTAAATTGAAAAAGACTGTTTATCACAAGTTTCTCATGACTAAAAGCCAACAGTTTAAAGTGGAATAGGGAGGGGCCACCATGGATTCCAACAGCATCAGCACAGGTGGAACTCTGGAGCCAAAGGAGAGCAACACACAAATTTACCCACAAGAAAGCCAGGTTTTCAGTATAATTGAGGGTTGCCAGGACCAGGGAGGTCTGGTTGCTGTTAAAGAAGGTAAAAACATGTGACTGGGTCCTTGGGGCTGCTCCTGTGCAACCTCAGCTGTTAAGAAATGAAAATCAGGGGGGATTAAACATAACCCACCGGTCTACCAGCCACTCCTGTAGTAATCACCTAGGTTTCCTTTTTATTACTAGTTATTGTTCTTTCTTTTCCTCTGAAAGACTGTTTTCCTGCTTATTCCAGCTGGGCAATTCATTTACTGAGCTACTGAACTTTAATTTTGGGTCTTAGAAAGACTCAAAGAAATGTTATATAAACTACTCAATATCAGCTACTAAGTAAGACTACTATACTTTTCAAATGTTTGGAATGCTCCTCCAAATCTAAACATATTCTGAGTATTCTGCTAAATCAGATTCAGGGTTAACTTAAAGGTTGTACAATTCTGGCTTACAGGACCCAGGATGAAGGTGGACTCGTATTACTGGACTTCAAGCCATCCAACATAAAGTGCACTGCTCCTTGGAGCAACTCCCCAGTAAAAAGGGCAATGTATAGACACAAGCTATGGTTTGAGCTAAAACGTATGACCATTATATTTTGCAGTAGAAAAGGGAAACCACCAATTTCAAGCTCTACAAAATTAGTGTTCTACTAAATTATACATAGCAAAATGTTTTCAGATTTGCCTTCCCAAAATGTGTCAATAATTGAAGACATTATACATATACACACAAAGAAATAAATCATTTTCAAAGACATGTCTACTTCTTATTCAAAGTTCAGGACCTACCATTTAAATTTGTGAACAATTTTATTTATAAAACACTAAGTAATATTCATCACTACAAGTGTTCTGTCATTTAGAGACCATGAGAGAGTATTTTGGAGAAATAAAATCAAAGGATATTTTGTCATATTCTTCTCAATTTCCTCTGTGCTGTTACATGTAGTAAAGTCATTTAAGAATGCAGACGCAATTCTGCTTAGACACTACCATTGAGGGGAATGGTGTATGTGAAGAGTACAGAATATAAAGGTCAAAGAATTATATCCATACTTCAAAAGTTCTACATGCCATACCTAACTTTAAGAAGCAAAACTAACCTTAAATTTAACCTGTCTACCAGTTATTACTGTAATCACCTTTATTTCTAGTACTTGTTCTACTGGAATACCATTAAGAAGCCAAAAAAAAAGTTTCAAATATCATTAATTGTTAAAAACAACAAAGAAGAGTTTAAGGAAAGAATGTATTTGAACCACATAAACAAACAAAAAGGTATTACATAAGAAAAATAATGTAACAATTTATGTAAGTACCTAACATATGAGCATGCTCTTACATCTAAAACAAAAAATAAAAAGGTAACATTGGTACTATATATATATATTTGACAAGTGTGCATTAAAGAATTCTCTAATATAAAACATTTAAAACGTGGAGAATACTTTTCAAGATACAGAAAACAATTGTTATGATAGGCACACCCACAATTCTTATAAAAACATGCTTGCAGAGATAAAATTCATCTGAGCACTCATTTCTCAGATGTACAAAAGCTATGAAATTGTTAATCACTGGATATTGCCTCCCACTTTTGCACTGTTTTGAGTTTCAACACTGATTGGTATGAATTCTGAATTATACAATTACTGTTATT
>JAQIFY010005485.1:0-11006 GCA_028533085.1 Varecia variegata | reverse complement strand
GAGGCTCGGTCTCGGGGGGTTGGGAGGGGCATGGGCAATATACTTAACCAGAATGGTTGTACCCCCATAATAAGCTATAATAAATAAATAAAAAATAAATAAATAAATAAATAAAAGATATAATAAATAACAATTATAAATCAGAAAAACTTTGGGGCTTAATTTCTATTTTTGGAGGTGGACTTAGGCAGCCTTAGCAAAGTACTGCTCAGCTCCTCATCAAGAGAAGCAGTGTGGGGAGTGCAGCTGACTGAAAATCTATAGCTGATACTTCTTTTGGATCCACCATGATGTTCAGGCAGAGTCCGTACTTACTCAGAGACGCTGTCAGCCAATGACTTAGCACGGTGGGTTTGACTTAGTTAGAACTGGCCAATTTCTGTCTAACATGGGTCTCTTCTGATAGGCAATCTTTGCTTAGAGACTTCCTATCATCCTGACCAAGACTTGTTAGAACCGCATGGTGGTCTGAGATTTCCCTACCCAATCCTCTCATTTCTTTCTCTTTTCTTAGGTGTCAGACTTTCATTCTTGTCTGAGGTCTTCATCCCTGACTCTCGCTCCCTCTCATTTTATCTTTCATGGGCATTTACCAAAATAAATGTGTTGCAAGTCTAATCAATTTCGTAGTATCTCCTTCTTAGGGGACCCTAAATGACAAAGAAGACTTACATTAAATGATTTTAAAAATTAGTATAAGGTTTTGATTGGTATTTATCTGATGATTAGTGATATTGTGCATCTTTTCATGTTTATTGGCCATTGGTCTATCTTCTTTTGAGAAGCTTCTGTTCATGTCTTTTGTCCACTTTTTAATGGCGTTGTTTGAATTTTTTTCTTGCTAATTTTCTTGAGTTCTTTGTAGATTCTGGTATTAGTCCTTTATTGGATTTATTGCTTGTGAATATTTTCTCCCATTCTGTAGTTTGTCTATTTGCTCTGTTAATTATTTCTTTGGCTGTGCAGAAGCTTTATAATTTAATCAAGTCCCACTTATTTTCGTTGTTGCTGTGATTGCCTTTGGGGTATTTTTCATATATTCTTTGCCTAGGCTGATATGTTAATCTGGTATATGTATACCACGGAGCACTACTTAGCTATGAAGAAGGAGACTTAATGCCTTTGCAAAAATTTGTATATAATAGGAGACCATTATCCTAAGTGATGTATCTAAAGAATGGAAAAACAAACACCACATGTACTCACTACTATATTGGAACTAACTGATGAGCACTCATGTGCACAGAAGGAAGTAAATCTCAAAGGAAATCAACCAGGGGGAAAGAAGGAAGAGGGGATGGGTGAAAACCTACCTAATGGGTACAATGAACACTATCTGGGTGATGGGTACACTTTTAACCCTGACTCAAGCATTATAAAAGTGATCCATGTAATGAAAAACATTTGTACCCCCATAATACTTTGAAATAAAAATAAATTAACATAAATCTATGATAGGTTGGTTTTGTTATGAAGATATGTGAATAAATACATGGGACAAAACAGAGGATTCAGAAACAGGTCCTCACTCGTATAGTAAATTGATTGTTGATCAGGCAACAAAGTAAATCTATAGGGAAAGGAAATACCTTTAAATAATTGATGCTGGAAATGCTGCCTACCCTTCAGGAAACAATGAACCGTGGTCTCTACCTCACACCATACACAAAAATTATTCTAAAATGAATCAAAACTATATACAAGAAAGCCTAATCTATAAATTTTCTAGAAGAGAACCTACAAATGTCTATAGACATAGATTTCTTAGACATATTCTAGGAAGCACTAAGCTGAGAATAAAAAAAATAAACTTCATTAAAATGAGAACATCTATTTATCAAAAAATATTCATAGGCAAACCACAGGCTGGAAGAATGTTTGTAATATATACAGATATGTTGTCCAGAATATATATAGAACAACTCATTAATTAAAAGATATATCAATAATTAAAAAATTCATTTAATAAATGGGCAAATGAATTGAAAGACAAACCCTAAAGGAATGCATGCAAATAGCTAATAAGCACATGCAAATGTGCTAAACTTGCTGCAGCCCTTTAGCTGTATAGTCAGCAGGTGGGTAGGACTCGCTCACCTGCTATCCTATCCTCCCTCACTACACTGCCTAGACTTTGCCCCTTGAGTGGCTCAATGCCTTATCAGGCCTTTTTACTGCTCTCCCTCCTTGTTGATTCTGGCAACCTCTGGGCAGAGCCTGTGCTTCTGAAGTTCAAGCACCAACTATCAGGCACCTCCAACACTCTCTATCCAAGCCCATCCTATAGAACTTCTCCTCCAAGATTCTAGAATCTGGTTATGCTTCCTATTGCTATTTTTTCACCAGTCCTGGGAGTGGTAGCTATTTTCTGCAGTTCATTAGTCTTTTTATTTTCTCAGTGTCATCCTTTTGCTCTTTCCCCCTGGCAATATATTAATAAATAATAATTCTCTGTTTTAAATATCCTCATTAGGAAATACATAGCATACTATTTGGTTTTTCTGGCTCCACCTATTTTGATATATGGAATACATTTTATGTGATTTTGAAAGACTATCTTGCCCATGTCACATCATACAATCTTGTCCAATTAGCACATGCAAAACGTTGATTACAGGGAATAGTCTTTTAACTATGTAGTTTTTTCTGCCAAAATTGTCTTTAAAAAGCCCCCCTTCCCAGGTTATAATTAAATCTAGGGATTCTGGCTGTTCCATTTTTACTGCACAGGAGAGCCCATTTCAAACTAAAATCCAGTAGAACCAAGCAGGATAAAAGTGGGAAGAGGGATATATCCTCATGATATGACTTGATTCTACCTTGTCTAGCCATACAAGAAGCCATTTACATTCTTGACCAATCAGTTTTATACACCTTTGTGGTGTTGGCTGGTTTATCAAACTAAGTTTGACTTGGACTTCTGTCAAATTTAAAGAGCCCTGAATATATCTTCCAAAAAATTTTGTGATACTCTATAGTGTAATACAGTTTTTCATAGTGTAGTAGTTAAAAAAAGCAACTTTCCATTTATCGAGGCCAAGTATGGAACTTGCCCTACCAGTAGCTGTTTTGGCATTGGAACTATCAATTATTCCTCCTAGATTTGAGTTTCTAAAATTTGAGACAGGAATGCCTGGTTCAGTGGGTGATCATAAGGGTGAGATGAGGAAACGTATGTAAAGAATTTAGCACTATGATTGGGAAATAATAACTAATGGTGGTACAATTCTGTTTCCTTGGTTATCTCTCTAATTAGATTGAGCAAGGTCTAGGGGTAAGATCTATATCTCATTCTGTTTGTGTTCATAGTCAATTGCAACCTAAATGTTAAAAAAATTCATTGAATGAAATAAATCAGTAAAATTATGAGATAAAGAAAGTGTATTTGTAGGGTTTTAGGCCTCATACACCATCTACTCAGAGTATGATAGATCTGCTCAAGACTTAGTATCTTAACTGCCAGTCTCCAGGCTTCTGTGGGCTTGGTGTGTTCCTAGTTGTTGTCCTAGAAATGCAGCCTGAAGATTCTGGCTAAAGGTGACAGACTTAACGTAAACACTTTGTCTCTCTTCTTGCATGAAAGTCACTGACATGACAGAAAAGGGATAGAAAACTTTGCACTTGATCGGTGCCAAAACCATTGAGACCATGTCAGCTTCAGACAAGAATAGAGCTTTGAAAAGATATTTTAAACAAGTGAGATCACTATCTTGAAGCATTTCTTCAAAGAATTGTAACAGGAGAAGAAACATGGCTTTAGCAGTACAATCCTGAAGACGAAGCACAATCAAAACAATGGCTGCCAAGAGAGGGCAGTGGTAAGTCAAAGCAAAAGCAGACTGGTCAAGAGCAAAGGTCATGGCAACAGTTTTGTGGAATGCCCAGAGCGTTTTCCTTATCAGTTCTCTAGAGGACTGAAGAAAGACAGCATCTATGTATTATGAGAGTGCTTTAGGAAAATTAGCCAAAGCTTCAACAGAATAGTGCCCAGGAAACCTTCATCAGAGAGTCCTTCTTCACCATAACAATGCACCTCCTCATTCCTCTCACCAAACTAGGAAATTTTGTGAAAGTTTCGAAGGCAAATCATCAGTCATTCACCTTACAGTCCTAATTTGGCTCCTTTACACTTATTTTTGTTTCTTAATCTTAAAATATCTTTAAAGGGCACCCATTTTAACACACATCAAGACACAACATTGATATTATTCAGAACAACAGAAACAAATATAAGATCTTAAAAGCTTCCAAAATGGAGGGAAAGCAAAAAGTTTTCATAAAGAAATCAAGAATCATAGAGTTATGGAGCTTATCAAGATTTGATCAATGCCTTTAAAATTTAGAGGAGCAGAGGTTTCTAAGTCAGTTGTCTACTTCCTTGGAAATAGCCAATAAATAGAAATGTACATGAAGGCAATTTCAAACATGCAAGGTCAACAACATTTGTATTTCATACACTTTTTCTCAACAAAGAAATGATATATGTCTTGTATTAAAATGAGTAAGCAAACCAAAAAATAGGATGATGAGTGATCCAGGAAATAAAGGGTCTAGTACATGATAAAGGTAAAAGTAATTGTTAATATGATGATGAAGAAAAATATCAAGATTTCAGATTTATGTCGTAGACAGAGAATATCAAGATGGGAGTGGGTTAAAAAGTTCCTGAAAAATTTATATATGAAGATGAAATTGAATCCTCATGATTGAATGTACTAAGAAGAGAAGAGATTTATTTAAAAAATGGGGAATAAATTGGAAAAGAATCAGGGAAAATATGTGGAATAATAAGGAAAAAATAAAAAAGTTATGGAAATGAAAACAGTCCTAGCATTTGATGGATTAGTTGTAAACAGGGTTTAAAAATAGGCTTCATAATGTAACACAAGAATACTGATATAACTGAATTTATGATTATAACCATATTGGTAAGGATTAGGATTGGGGAGCAGGAAGAGAAGAGGTGTGTGTATGCAGAAGTGGTGGTGGGGGAAATGGTCCAAATTCTAATCTTTTACACAAATGCAAGTTAGAAAACTGTTCGAACAATCCATATTTGAATTGGAGGGACTACAAAAGCTAGTTAACTGTGAGGAAAGTCCAGAGTTCTCAAGGAGATGGGTTCTTTGGGACTTGGACAGTGGATGAAGGTAGTGAGCAAGAAGAAGTTATTTAAGTTTAGTTTGTGGGTTAGTTGCCCAGATAGTAGTGAAAGTAATTTAGGAAGTGATGACCTGAGAAGGAGCATCCTGGGAATCCTAAGGAAGTGCTGAATTCAGTTTGGTGCACTTTGAGCTTGAGAAAAAATAGGCATAAAATAGAACTTTTTGAAAAGCAGTTATGACAGAAGTCAAGGCTATATGGACAGATCATCAGTTCTTAAATATGGGTAATTTTGACACCCAAGAGACTTTTTACAATGGAGAAAATTTGGATTGTAACAACTTGTATCTGTGTCTGTGAGACAGATAGTATGGCATCTAATGGATAAAGCAGAGGTGCTATGCATCTACACAGCACAGCCCCACAACAAAATATGATCTCATCCCAAATGTCAAAAGTGCCAAGATTGAGAAACCTTGATATAAATATGGATGAGGAACAGGGGAAGGGATACTAACACCTATCAGGCTCTTTTTATGTGTCAGGCACATTTGTAATACTTTATGTGAATTAACTCATGTAATTCCCACAATAACTCTATGAGATAGCACTTTTATTAACCTCAATTAATAAACACACATAGGTATATTTTGATATAAAATACATATATGAAGGTCAGAGAATTTCTATCACTTTTCTATAGTCTCACAATTAAGAAGTTAAGAAGTCTGGATTTAAATTCATTCTGACTCGAGGGCTCGCTCCCACTCACAACCACTTTACTACATCTCTTTATGGAGGTGAAATCCACGGGCATGTGCAGTGTTAAAGCTATGATCTAATATGAACATTTTACTAACGCAATCTCAGAGGCTTCTAGAAAAGTAGTAGAAATGGCACGTGACTGTGCCCCTGGACCTTTCTCTTGTACAATAGAGCATAGACTCCAGGGGATGATGAGCAGGGAGACAAAGCAGGCCACCCACTACTCTGCACTGAGGATTAGAATTTTCTGAGTGAAATTATAAACTGAGTAGAACATTGAGTCCCAAAGGATCTGATGTTAGGTCTGTGACACAGGATGTAAACACAGGCTCAGTAATCTCTACCCTCCAGGGGCTCATCAAACTTGGGAGGAAATCATAAAGCAGAGAATAATTTTCTGTGCTTCTAATCAATTTGTCCAGAACTGTAGCATGTGAGACAGATTTTCATTTGAGTTAGCTGTTTAGAAGGTTCATACAAAAAGTAGCTGTTTTCCTCCTTGCAAGTGAAGAGAATCATATAGAAAAATTCCCAAACAGAAATCATGACATATCCCTAGAATACCTCTTCTAGGACGTCAAAGACTGAAGTCTGCTGTGTTGGCTGTTACATCCCATCATCAGAAACCTTGACCCCCTCAGCACAGTTGGGAGGAAGGACCCTAAGGTCCAGCAAGTGGTCAGTCCTCCAAGGACAGGAAGGTGAGCACTGAATCACTTTTGTCTTGAAAATTTCTTTTCAAACACAAAACTATATAACGCAAGGGTTCTTGGGGGGTGAGGGGGTGGACAGTATTTATTGATGTTTTCAGCCCTAATCCTCAGTGAAGCCTAAGGAGAAGGGAGGGAAAGATGTGCAGAGACATCGGGAGGTCTACTAGCATTCTTTCTGCACAGAGACACACAGGGTCAGGGGAAGGACGAAATGGGAAATAATGGAGAATCACCATGAAAAGTCTTGCTTTTTAGGTGCCTTGTTGTGTGTTTTCAGACAAACCTGACATTGTAAACAAGCACATTCAGCTCTCCCTCTGGATATAAAAAGGAGGGTCCATTGTTAATGTCACCTTCTACCCTGTTCCTGCAGATCACACCTGTGGAGTGAATGGCTGTGGAAAATGACTCTTCAGTGTTGCAGTTTATTCTCATGGGATTAACAGATCAACCTGAGCTCCAACTGCCCCTGTTTTTTCTGCTCTGGGTGAACTACATGGTCACTGTGGTGGGAAACTTGAGCTTAATTAATCTAATTTGCCTTAATTCACACCTTCACACCCCCATGTACTTTTTCATCTTCAATCTGGCCTTCATTGATCTCTGTTATTCATTTGTCCTTACCCCCAAAATGCTGATGAGCTTTATTTCAGAGAGGAACATCATCTCCTTTACAGGATGCATATCTCAGCTATTTTTCTTCTGCTTTTTTGTACACTCTGAGTGCTATGTGCTGACAGCCATGGCCTATGATCGCTATATGGCCATCTGTAAGCCCCTGCTGTACCCGGTGGCCATGTCCCCTCAGAGCTGTTCTCTGCTGATGTTTGGCTCGTACCTGATGGGGTTTGCTGGTGCCATGGTGCACACAGGATGTATGATCAGGCTCAACTTTTGTGATTCCAACATCATCAACCATTACATGTGTGACATCTTCCCCCTCCTCCAGCTCTCCTGCAGCAGCACCTATGCCAATGAGCTGGTGAGTGCTATTATTGTGGGCACAGTTGTCTTACTATCTAGCCTCATTATCATCATCTCTTATGCTTTGATTCTTTTCAATATCCTTCATGTGTCCTCAGTTAAGGGTTGGTCCAAAGCCGTCAGCACCTGTGGCTCCCACATAGTAACAGTTGGGCTCTTTTATGGCTTTGGGCTGCTCACTCATGTTAAGCTTTCATCCCCTGGGTCTGTGGGCCAGGGGAAATTGTTTTCAGTGTTTTACACCAATGTGGTTCCCATGTTGAACCCTCTCATTTATAGCCTGAGGAACAAGGATGTCAAACTTGCTCTGAGGAAAACTCTGAAGAAAATGGGAAACTGAGCAGAGCCAGTGGTGCAGCCTTAGTCCCTGTCTCCACTGCTGGGCCTTTCTCTCTTCTTCCTGTTCATCCTCATCCTATTCCTCCTTTTCTTCTTTTCCTTCTCTTCATCTTTCTTTCTAAAGTATTTTTTGCTAGATTTCTACTTTAATATCTCCTTATCTCTCAACATGCAATGTAACCACATTGGCCTCTTCTTGGACTTGAGAGTCATCTCAGTCCCACGGTGGCCCCAACCAGATCTTTATTCCTCTTACCAGATGGAGATCCTGACCTGATATTCTTTCCTATGTAAGGATAATGCTACCTCCTATTTTTCTGATATATCTTTCCCATCCAAGATAAGCCACAGAGTTGGATGCTATTTGACAAGTTTATTTCTTTCTTGCTTTCTCTGAAGCACTCGGATAGAGCTCTTTCTTGTTTCAAGGGTTTTATTACTTATTTATTACTGCATTAAAACAAAGAAGGGATGAACAAAATTGTGTGAACTTGTTTAAAGTTGTAAAAATTTCCATTTACAGACTATTTCATGGTTTATTTAGTAATGGTTCTTATTATAAACTTTTAGCCTCACCTCTCTAATGGGACTGTATACCTTATTAGCCTGAGATCCTATTTTTAGGGATGTTTGTGGAGGGACTGGGCTCATCACTCTGCTGACCAATAATGACAACACATTGGTCTTCTTATATTGTGTTATAATAAAATTGACATTGTCACTGACTTGTGCCTATACCTGTGATTGTGCTTAAAAATTACACAGTAACATTCTTTGTGATAGAATAGTGTCACATGCTTTGTCACGATTCTTTGTTTGCCTAGATGTGTAATAAGGGTTTTCATTTGGAAAAGAAGATCAGAAGATCTAATACTTCTTTTAAAACACAAACAAATATATATGGCATGCACCTTGTATATTGGGATCTATTATTTGAAATGTAAATTTGACTTCTCCCTTTTGTTTCTTAAAATAAAAAATTAAATATAGTGTGTGCCATTTTTTTTTTTTTACAAAATCAATTAAACATAAGCCTCCTCATCCTGTTCTCAGATGAGGAAATGGTATCTGACTTGCTCAATGCCACACAGATAATGATATCCAGTCTGATTTTTGAACTCATTGTGAATCCCATGAAGAAATGGAAGAAGAGAAAGGAGACTGGTGAGGGAACAAAGAGAACTCCTACTTCAGAATGGGCCTGAAAGTGGGGTTTTTTTGGGAATGATGCCCTCAGCCAAGATGCCTGTGGCAGAGGGATGATCTTCAAGACTTTGATGTCCGATTAGAAATCCACACATCCCTCTGTAGAAGTTTGATTTCAAGCTGGGATAAACAGGGTGGGCTACAAAGAAGTGTTCCATGCAGATATTTTTTTGTGATAGTGACCATTTCCTGGGATGGTGAGGCTGAGGAGTTTGAGTTAAGCCTTTCTGGTGAGGCATGTCAGGATTTCCATAGTAGTACGTGTACTGTAGAGAGCCTATTAGGTATTATGCCATCATTTGGAAACAAAAAGAGGTATTCATCATAAAAACAATGCAAAATCAGTCTTCAAAATTTTATTTTATGTGTTCCACAGAAATTAAACTGTCAATTGCCCATTGCTAATTTGGATGAATTCAGGGCAAGATGACCTCCAAAGGATATGTTATAGAACAGGGAAATAGATAATTATTGCTGTAATTTTCATATTTACACATAGCACAATGTTTGAAAATTTCTAAAAGTTTGGTTTATTAGAATCACCTTAGAAGATGATGCTGCCAGTTACATAATTTATGTCAATGTGATTAAATTTATTGCTATTAGGCACAGAGTTGAGTATTTATGTATATGATAATATTCATATCACTATTTTTTATTTCAAAATATTACAGGGGTACAAATGTTTTGGTTACATATATTGATTTTGTACCATTTGAGTCAAAGTTATAAATGTACCCATCACTCCGATGTTGTGCATTTTACCCACTAAGTGTGAATTTACCCATCCTCTCCTCCCCGCAGCTGCCTGATTTACAATGAACATTATTTCCATATGTGCAAATAAATGTTGATTGATTAGTTCCAATTTAGTGGTGAGTACATGTGGTTTTTGTTTTTCCATTCCTATGAAACTTCACTTAGAAGAATGGTCTCCACCTCAATCCAGGTTAATACAACAGGTATTAGTTCACCTTTTTTTTATTATGACTGAGTAGTTTCTTTAGAACTTTTATTTCTCAAGCAGAATCTGAATGCCTAGTCTTTGCCTCTATCTTCCTTTTGCCTACATTCATTATAGTGCCTGGTTAAACAGAAAGCTTCAAAGTGTTTTGTTTGTGTTTGCTCTTAGAAGTTCACATGCTTTAATAAAGACACAGAATGAGGTATATAACATCCATGTCTATAAACCCTTGTTACTTAACAAAAAAGCAAAATGTGATGTGCAGCCATAGTATATACTCTGTGGTCTGAGTACTATTTTGGAGTTGCCAGCAATCCTTGGTAGAATATGAATCAGCAAATAGATTGACTCAGTCTATGAAGTCAACAGGCTTATTTTTCAGGTTGCATATCTTATATTGACATTGCAAAAATGATTCATGTAACTTTCTAATTAAAACTACCTGTATAATATATATAACTAAAATTATTTAAATTAAAGCCTATTATTTTTTAAAAATCAATGTTGGGAAGAATTAGATGTAAAATAGTTTTAGGACATATAAGCTTATTTTACAATTATTGAATATTTGGAATTTTTATGTGTAATTTGGTAAAGGTGTAGATATTTTTGTATACACTTTTCTTATCCTTTTGTATCATAGTTTCTCCATACACACAATTTGAATTGGAAAAACTTTCTTTTATTTACATTCAACCACATATTAACATATGTTAAAAACATAACAAATCTTCTTTTGTTACATAAAAGCTTAAGTACATTCAGTATTAATTGTTTTAAGTGGATTAAATAACATTATCTTTTTTTTTTTTTAATTTTTTTTTTTATTTCAGCTTATTATGGGGGTACAAAAGTTCTGCATAGATATATTGCCCATGTCCCTCCCAATCCCCCGAGTCCGAGCCTCAAGCGTGTCCATTCCCCAGACAGTG
>JAQIFY010005484.1:0-11007 GCA_028533085.1 Varecia variegata | reverse complement strand
GTTTACCTACATGATGAGTGCGATGTGCATTGTTGGGGGAATGGACACCCTTGAGGCTCGGTCTCGGGGGGTTGGAAGGGGCATGGGCAATATACTTAACCAGAACGGTTGTACCCCCATAATAAGCTATAATAAATAAAAAAAATATTTGCTAACCCTAAAGATAGTTAGCATGAAAAAAAAAAAAGAAAGTATGCATCTACAACTTATGAACAGATGTAGAGAAGAATAAATAGAAGAAACAATACACCTACATGAAATATCTCCTCTAATTATCAAAACCAATTAAAAAGAAAAATATACATTTATAGTCACCCTTCTTTTTGCAATAGAACTACCTTTTAGTTCACTTTGTGTTAACTCTCCCCATTTGTTATCAGAATGGGATCATGACCTTTCGCAGACTCAAACTGGTTCCACTTAGCTGTAATTATTTTTCCCTTTTCAATGCTCAAATTGCCTTAAATTGGTCCCTTTAAACTGGCTGTTTGTCCCAATGTCCTCAAGAGTGCCATTGTTCTTTAGCAAAATCTGGATGTTTCGGGCTTTCCTGATATTACTCAGGGGATCAGTTACCCTCTGAGACAGGACATCAGTTACCGTCTGCAAATCCCAGTTTTCTTTTTAGGAGAAACGTATTGGAAACTGACCTCAAGGCCCTAGAGATCCACACAGAGTTGATAGGGTCAAAATGCTGCTGGCACTGTTGGGTCATTTTTAGAGGAAAAAAATTGAAAAAAAATTTCCTTTTAGGAAAACGAGCTTATTTTAACTTTTCCAATTTGGCTATTATATTACTCAATTCTCCTTTAAATGTGATTCCCTAATTAATTTTCTCCATATGAAAAAAAATGTTATCCCTCAACCAAACTATAATTGTATAAGCTCTGTTACAATTTCTATATAGTCTCATATTCCACCAATGTGTAGTCAGTTTTGGGAGTTATTCTTCAGTAGAATGACTCCAATAACACTTAGGGTTGTTGGGAAGTGTGTGGAAGAACTCTCACAATGCATATCAGAGAACACATTTGACAAATGGAAGATAATGTGATTAAGTATACATAACCCAGAGGCACACTTACCTACCATGCAAAATACTTCTTGCTTAGAAAGTAGAATTTATGTGTGAGCTGTAGAAGCTCTATTAAAAATGTACAAGTAATACACAGAAAAAAAAAATTACTTTTCCAAAAATAAATGCCTTCTATGTCTTTTGTATTGCTAATCCTCTATGTGACATTCTGTAGCTCTTTTAAATATTTTTGTATTAACATTGAAATTATCCATCTGGGTGATTTTTGCATCTGCTTGGGTATTAATAGTCTGTTATGATCTGTCTCCATTTGTGGAGGAGCTGTTATACCATAAAGGATTGGATGGTTTGGCCTGAAACCATTAGGAAAAAACAGATCCAAAGGTTAGGTGACTCAGATATATTTGTAGCAACCATGGCCATAATCACAGCCAATTGTTTTTTGTAGCTGTTTTTTAAATCCAAAAATTACCGTGGATGGCACTATAAAAGCTGAATGCCCATCCTCACTTCTTTTGTGATAATGATGAAGCTGATTTTGAAAGAGGCGTCATTTTATTTAACTGGAAATCAAATCAGTCTCTCAACATACACCCATTGTGTGGTCAAACCTATCTTGGGTGCATAGAGGCATATGTATCAAGGGTCCTGTATTTAAAAACTCTTTACTATTATGGAGAAAGGGCACTAGTTTTGCAGTCAAAAGTTCTTATTTTAAACTCAGCTCTGTTTAGCTGAGGTGAATTGCTCCTCCTTTCTGGGCCTTTGTGTTTTTCCCTCTGCACACAGGTAAGGAAAATGCCTATCTAATTGGATTGTAATGAGGATTGTATTTAATGAGATAAGATTTGTCCAAATGCTTTATGTACTGTATATGAATACACAAATGTTTTATGAGTAAAAAGAAGGGGTAGGCTACGTTGCTTTTATGCCTGCTTAGACAGACACACCTAATAAGTTTGCTAACTGCAAAATGAGAAATTGTTATTGAAAAAAAAAAGTATCATTTTTATGAGGTGCCTTAGGAGTTCAGAGGAGAAAAAAGCATGCTTTAGAAGTTAGGATGGTTAGGTAAAGCTGTATGTAGGAGATAAGACTAACCTTAGGTTTTGTGGAGTTGCTGAGAAAGAAAGGGAAGAAAACAAAGGAACAGAGGCAAAGAACCCCTGAACATGTCAGGACACAGTCAGTAGATCTATCTGACTATAACTGAAGGTTCCTTCGAGGGGCAGGGAGATGTGAAATTGGAGAAGGAAGATGGAGATCAACGTTGGAGGCCTTTGAATGCCTGGCTAAGGATTTCTGACTGCCAGGTCAGCAACAGGGAAACTTTCATGGCCCACGCACCAATTTTAAACTATCAGCTTCTTGAAACACAGAGATTTCTGTCCATTCCTCACAGGTGGACAACTACTTTATTCAATGATGGAGTGAGATTTGCCTTGATTTTCAATAATTTTCAAATAATTCTGTGGTCCTTAAAGATGATTCTAAGAAATAGTTTCTTTTTCTTTTAAAAAGGCAAAATTTCTCATTGAAATTCGGGCCCAGCATATTGGTTCTCTAAGCCCATCTCCTCATTTCCTCTTTCTCCTTGTAGACACATATTCTGATTTGTTTCTCAAGCTTCTCTGTTCGTAGACCTTCCTGTACTGCCCAGCAGTCTGCCGTGTGTCTGGAGCATCCCATTGCTCCATGAGTGTGGTGACCCATCTGCTATGATACCACCAGACACGTAGGAAGCTCTCAGGAAAAAATTGTTGAACAAATGAGGGAAGGATAAAAATGAAGGCATGAAGGAAGGAAAGCAAGCCAACGTGGAAAATGATGGGACAGCATCCATGTGAACACAGCAAATGGCAACCTCATGTCTTGGACCATTTGCAAGCTCAGTTCGTCATGACAAAGATGCTAGAGAATGAAATCAATAAGAAAGATTTATTTTGCAAAATAACAGCATGTTTTGAGAAACATCTTATAATAGAAAGCCACTAGGGAATTTTAACGGGCCATATATTCCTGGCTGATTTTTCCCATTCCTCGGTTTGGTACAATGTAATTTAAAGGGGATTGGGGAGCTTAAAATAGATTTAAAGGAACTCTGAGTGGTGACATGAAAAATAGGAGTGTCAGGTAATAGTTGCTGTGTCGCTTGGTTGCAGCTACATATGGACAAAACAAACGTGTACAGAGTCACAAGACTATTTGGTTTGCTATGGCCTTCTAACTTTTTTGTTTCATCAAAGGGGAAGGCTTTATGCCTAAAATGGGATATTTTTAGGAGAAAATGAGTACAGAAGCACAAGTAGTACATAATGCTAATCTACCATTTAGAGACATTAACAAGTTCTCCTGTGTATATATGGCTTTGAACAGGGAAAAAATTGGCAGAAAATAGCATCAGAAAACCAAATTGCAGAGAGTGACCTTTGAAATTCCTGCCATGTATTACCTCTGTCCTCTGGGACTAAGGTTATTCAAAAGCAGGGGTTTCATTGAGCTATCAAAAGAAAGAAATCACCACTTTTTATTTTGCCATTAATAGTATCCAGAACTATAACAACCATTATGGCAGCAAAAGCCATATGTGGCTCTTTAAATTTAATCTAAATGAATTAAAATTACATAAAATTTAAAATTCAATGTGTTCAGTCACATTACCATAATTCAAATGCTCAAGAGTCACATGCGGCTAGCGACTACCGTACTGGACAGTGCAGATATGGAACTTTCCATCGTCACAGAAAGTTCTGTTCTGTTCTAGAACCAGCTTTACCTCTCCTTGAAACCAGCCAGGCTTTAGGCCTAATCATCAATAGGCAGTATCATCTAACTGGGACCTCACACTGCCCTTAGATCTTTCACTTCAGATTTTGTTTTTAAGCTCTTTTCATTTCCATCTCTTGTATGAACAGTGGATATTTTACTGAGTCTGTTGGCATAGCCTAGGGTGGTTTGGTACCGAGCAGCAAAGAAGAAACCTTTATGAATCACACTTAAGTGTTCATTTCTCACTGCATGAGAGGTTGAGAAATAATACAGTTAACTAGTTACATGCCGCTTTGTAACTTCTCATTTAACACTCTGCCATATTCACTGTGTGAGGCACTCTGGAGAAAGATCCTTGGGGATCCACGGTCAAATAAGTGTGGAAAGTGCTCCAGACTACCCTCCAGACAGTCAGAGAGAGCTTGTAAAACTGCTAAGGATATTTTGCTTCCTCCTTAAAATGAAAATGATCTTCAAATGCTTCCTTTTACATTTTATTAATAAAATCCAAACTCCCTACTAGGAGGTCCAAGACCATGCATGTATATCTTGCCTGCCTTTCCAACTTCATCTCTTGTCATCCTCTCCACCTACTCAATCCAGTTCAAAGTGGCCTTTTTAGTCCTTTTAAAGACCATATTCTTTCTAGGATCAAGGTTTTGCATGTGCTGTTCCTCTCACCTGGAATGCTTTTCCCCATCCTCCTCTCCTAACAGACTCCTTCTGGTAACAGGTTTCAGCTTGAACATCCCTTTTTGGGGGAGGACTCATGTGACCACCTCCCTAGTTCCCAGGGGTTCTCTATCTCACAGGGCTCTGTTTTGTCCCTTGGGCATTCTGGGCCCAATTCAAACTTTTCTGTTGTTTTATTCACTTGTTTATTTTTTGTCACTTGCACTAGACTGTACATTCCACAAGGACAGGCACCGTGGCTGTTTTGGTCATTCTTGTTCACCAGTGGCTAACACTCAGTGGTGTGCTGGACCCAGCTTGCACGGGCTGACGAGCCCTGATTGTGAACACGTCTTCCCTCCTCTCAGTTCAGTGATGCCATATTGATAGCTTGAGATCAGCCATATGGGAACATTTACATCACAGAAATTTTCAAACACTACATGTTTTGTCAATAGTGGTTTTATTGGTTTGTTTGTTTTTATAAGAGAGCTGCTTTTTACACATTTACTGATATATCCCTGTTGGCGCTTCATATATTGCCTGGTGTATGGTAGATTCTTAATGTTTGTTGAATGAATGAATGAATATAATGTTTCTCTCTTGGACAATCAAAATACTCACCAAGAGGTTAATTCTCTGAGTTCTGTAAATTAAATTATTCATATATATTTATTTATTAATTAAATTATTCATAGATATTCCCAAACATATATGATCCTAGGAACCCCTTTTCAAGTTACTTTTGTTTATATCACTCAGAACTAGTGAGGAGCACATTTTGGAAAATGCTGCCTTAAACATTAGTGAAGAGGAAATATATATGCTCTAATTTGTCTTCTCTGGTGTATAAAGACTGCAAATGCAGAAGGTTCCATAGGATCTGTTCTGGGGAAACTGAATCTCATAGTCATCAGGCCTCACTGTTGTGCCTACTATATAGAAAGTGCTAGGCAAAAGCAGTAATCTTATTCAGTAGGGAGCTCTTAGGGGAGGTTACTTATACCTCCCCTAAGAGGTATAATAGAAATTAGCTATTTACCCCCTAAGAGGTAAATAGAAATTAGCTATTTATTGTGTGTAGAAATTATGTAGAAGTTAGGTAGCATCCAAAAGTCGTAACAAAAATGTTTCCTGACCACTGGGAAATTACAGTCTCACTCTGAGAAGACAGAGCCATTGTCTGAGGAGATGCTACGTGGTCGTGCATTTGATCGTATGTCTCATTTATGGACCGTAGTTGAGGCTGGAGCAGAGGGGTAGCACATTCTAGGTGAAGACAAAGGGTTGGAAAATATACCGCTTGGCTGGTTCCTTCCGCAGGAACACAGGGTTCCCATCAAGAAGTCATCAGAGACATATTTGAAAAGGCAAATCAAAATTTAAGGGTCCTATAAGGAAAGCTAAAAGGTCTGGACTTGAGTAATGGAGAGAGGAGTCTCTGAAAATCTGGGGAAGTGAGGATGAAATTTATAATAGAGGAGTGTGCTTCAGAGAGAGTCTTCATGAGCTGAGTACCGCCAAATCATTAATCCTTCCAGAAAGACCTTATGTGGTCTGGCCTTGCCTATGTCTATAGCATCGCCTTGCATGATTCCTTCCATGACCACTGTTCCGCATCCAGACAGCCTTGTTTCAGGTCCCGGAGTCATTCTATGCTCCTCCTCCAGGGCCCTTTCTCAGGCTCTTCCTCTGGCTGGAATGTTCTCCTCCACCTACCTCCCCTTTATCTGATTAACTTCGCCTTGTCTTTTAAGTCTCAGCTCAATCCTCACCTGTCTAGGGAAGCCTTTCCTTACCCCTCCCCTGCCTGTATCTCCATTAGAATACTTGGCTGTCATCACTAATGAAATTGTACTTTTAACTTCAGAACAGTTATATCACTTTGTCATTACCTGGTCATCAGTCTGATCAGTTATAACCTGTCATTCCCACTAGACTATATATTTCCTAAGAATAGGATCCCAGTGTTTACTATGTGTTCCAAGAGCTTTTCCCAGAATCTGACACCATAATTGACACTTAATAAATATTGGTTGTCACAGACAGTTTATGATGGGAAAAAGAAAAAAAAAAAGAAAAAAGAAATAAATATTGGTTACATTAATGAGTGAATGAATGAATTAAATGCAATTGATCAAAACCACAAACACCATAAAACAGGGTAAGAGGAGCTAACGTTTTGGATAGTAGATACAATTTCCAAATTATCTTGATGGATTATTAATACAACAGGCTAAATGTAAGAGGGAAAATATGATTAAGAAGTGGGGACGCAGAGTAGAGCAGACCAGGAAGGAGCGAGTTTGAATTAACTGCAGTCTTCACGAGGTCTTGGAAAAGCTGCTGTAGCCTCAGCTGCAGTCATGGGAATGTACGTGTTCCACGTGAGAGATCACTGTTTCCCTCTCCTCTGCATTCGGCTGATTGCTCATGGAAGACTGTGTCCAATTCTGGAGGAAGAATATGGAGAAAAAGAAGAACCCTGTTTAAAGGAGCATGGCCAGAATGACGTGGGAGACTCCATGATGTTGTGAGTGCCAACTTCAAGCAATTAGCAGGGCTTATCCTGGAGAAGAAAAGCTGGACCAGATGGGGCGGTGGTTCTGGGAGAGGTCACGCCAGTTGTCTGAAAGTCTCTGCTTATTGTGACTATTTTGAGAGAATAAATTTCAAAAGTTCTTGGAAAAATAAAAACAATTCTCTTAATTTTTTTCTTTAAATAATAGAAAAAATACTGAGATTTTAATGTAAAAAATACATTTAGAAACACACATGGAAAAGAACTAGACTTATTTTGAAAAGTACTGAAAAAAGCCACCATTAGGAAGAACTGTTTAATAATATATAGAGATATCCTGAAATCGTGAGTTACTGTCAGAGGAAGAAGCAAGCAAAATCAGCCTGACAGCCTGTGGGGGAATTCATGTATCAGTTAAGAATTTGGCTGGGTCACCTCTAAAATCCAATAAGAAAATAAAGACAGCAATTAATCTGAGGTGGCCACTCTTTAAAAATGAATCGTTAAACTTAGAGGCACTAAGATGTCCTTCAGTAGGTGAATGGATAAATAAACTGTGATATATCCAAGCAATGAAAAAACATAGAGGAACTTATATGCATATGATTAAGTGAAAGAAGCCAATCTGAAAAAGCTTCATACACACTGTATGATTCCAACTATGTGACGTTCTGGAAAAGTTAAACTGGAGACAGTAAAAAGATCAGTGGTTTCCCAAGATTAGAGTGAAGGAAGGACAAATAGGTTGAGCACAGGGGATTTTTAGGGCAGTGAACCTATTCTGTATGATATAAAGATAAACGTATGTCAGTCATCATACATTTGTCAAAATCCATAGAATGTATAACACCACGAGTGAATCCTAAGGTAAACTATGGACTCAGGGTGCTAATGATGTATCGGTGTAGGTTCATCAATTGTAACAGATGCATCAGTCTGGTGGGGGATATTGACAGCTGACTGTGCTGGCGGGGGGGTGGGAGGGTGGGGTAGGGGGATACGTGGGAACTGTACTTTCTGCTTAATTTTGCAGTGAATCTAAAAATATTCTGAATAAAATAAAAGCCATTTTTTAAAAAGTAAATTATTGTACCAATTCATGGGAGTGTGAATCCATCATCTTATATTTTTTAATTTAAGACTTAGAAGTTTTATTTTCAATCTTTGACCTTGTCTCCCTATTTTTACCAAATATTAAACAAGTTTGTAGAGTTTTCCTGAAGATGTAGAAACGCTTCTCTTGAGTATTGGTACCAAAATCACTTAAGCAATTTTCCCCAAAGTATCAGTTATACAAAAATCTAAATTTAGTCACAAAAATGTTTTAGACTTATCTGATAGTGTATGCCAAATCATATTCTGAGTAGTATAGGGCTTTGTTATTCAGGACAATGGAAAAGGGGAAAAATAGAAGAATGTAAGACTTCAAAATATTTTTCTTCTTTTTGTAATAAATGGAAATTGAAAATCAGATTCCACAAGGGAAATGTTAGCACTTTGGGCAATGAAGAAGAACGCTTGATTCTCTTTAGTTGCCAATATAATTCAGATTCTAAAACATTGATTTGCAAACTTCAAAAGGATATTTGCTTTTGATTTCCATGGTTTCTGAAATCCATCTTCTTCCAGTAACCTGTGGCCTAAAGCTACCCAATGGGGCTACTGGGTTTCTGAGATGTGACCTATATCAGAAGAGTAGGCTGCACCAAATGGAATGAGTCACTGCTTTGATTTTTATCAACTAAAAGATTTAAGAATGTAAAATTTGGGAGTTATATCTATATCTACATCTATATCTACTTAAAAACAGCAGAGGGAATTCTGAGGTCTTTACTATCAGGTTTTAATTCCAGTCTGCCCCAGGTCAGTATTTTCATTATCTGTGCCTGTTTGATGTTTATCTAGTGACTATTCATATAGGAAAGAGAAGTCCCTCCTCTATGGTCAGCATTTGATTCAAACTCCAAGGAGCCTGCCTCCCAACAGGGGAATTACTCAGGTGTTCGTGTTGGTGTAAAGAGAAATGAAGCTGGAGTTTTCTAACAGTACTTGGTGAGAAAATTCAATCAGAAGTGAATGTTATTGAATGAAGCTGGGAAGTGGAGTGCCCCACGAAGGGAAAGTCCTGAGCTCAGAGTACTTGAAGGGCTTGAACTGAGGCTTGGGGACCAGGCCTGCCTGATGCTGGGTAAATCAACTCCAACTCTCAGCATCAGTACGTAGTTTGGTCTGGGGCAGTTGGTGGACCAGTTGTTCTCACCAGGCCCCTTCTGCACGGCGCCTCCTGGTCAAAAGTTTCTGCCTCTCAGAAGCTCATCAAGGACTCATGCTTTTTTCTCACCAAGCAACATGAGTGTTTTCCCATATGGGGAAAAGTTGCATTCTGACTTTTCATGGTGGCTTCCACTGAGGAGGTGAAATGTCTCTTCCTCATTCCTTGTAGGCTTTCTCTTCCCTCTTTCTCCATGCTTACTCCATAGAATGGAAGTAAGCTACTGATTACAGAACTCAGGGCTTTGTAGAAGTGTTGGGTGGAGGTCCCCTAGGATGGGACGAAAGGGGACAGGTAAAGCCAAGGTAGAAAAATGTGGGACAGGCCCTACTCACAAGCAAAACTCTCCACAACCCTACCTTTAGCTTCACCTCCCCTGTCCCCTCCCTGTTGGCTCTCTGTGCTTCCCACCACACCAGGCGATTCTTACGTAGGCTCTTTCTTTGGCTGTGCCTTATATACCTTCCCCTGTCATTGGCCAGCTGGCTCTTATTCCCTCCTTCAAGCAATCCTCCCTGGCTTCCTTTCAGCTGGCTTAGTTCTGCCATAACCCTCTGTGCATAATTCTGGCCTTTCCCACATTTCCTTACAGTGATCTGTTGAAACATGTCTCTGTCACACCCATGAGCTCCTTGAGGGTAGAGACTGTACCTAGATTCGTGCTTAATGATTGTCTGAAATATAGTTGATGATAAGGAAATGTTTTTGAATGAATGAATGGATAGATGAATGAAACATGTCCTTTCTTGCTATGCTTTTCCTGGAGCTTGGGTCCCTTCATGAATTCAGTCATTTACACACACCTTCATTGAGCAGCTGCCAAACTCTGGGGTTGGTGAAGGCATCTTTTCACCTTCTCATATCCATAAAGTGTCTTTGTGAAAGCAAATAGAAATACCTTCTCCAAGGTCCACCTATAAAGTATCTAAAATGGATTAGCTGTGGGGCTTAGACTAGTAAGGCTCTACCATCATGAATCCCAGTTGAAATGCACTGAGAGGCCATTTACATTTCTTTGTAGAACAGAAGCATTGATTTTCAAACCAGCCTCCTGGAGCACTAGGGAGTCTTTGCAGGACTCTGGTGCAGGCCCAGGGAATAAGGGACAGGGCTCAGACTAGGGGTCTTAGTACCCCTGTCTCATACCCCACTTTCACTTCCATTTTTTTAGACAGCTATTTTCCCATGAAACTTTCTTAGAAGGATGGATTTGCTGTTCTAAAAAAACGTTTAAAAACCACTGGTATTGTTTTTGAAAAGTGAGGAGGTTAAGGAAAGATAATAGGTGCCCATATTCTTTTTTTTTATCTGTGGCAAAAAACGCATAATATAAAATTTATCGTTGTATCCATTTTTGAGTGTATAGTACTCTGTTGTTAACTATGTGCACACTGTGGTGCAACACATCTCTAGAATTTTTTCATCTTGCAAAACTGACATATTCTTTTAAATACAGTAACATTTGACATAGAATGGTGTGAGATTTTGCTATTAATTGCTCATTTTAGCCTGTTTTATAATCTATTTTCTTCCTCCCTTTAGCAAATTCATCATGCTAGCACAGTAAAAGATATTCCCCTTCTAATTTTTACATGAAGAGGGAATATTGGCATTCTCAAATACCATATCTTGACTTTATTTATATAATGAAAGCCTCTAAAGACTGTGATTTAGTGTGGATTATCTAGCTCAACCCCCTTATTTGACAGATGAGAAAATAGGTCCAAAGAAGCTTGG
>JAQIFY010005483.1:0-11007 GCA_028533085.1 Varecia variegata | reverse complement strand
GCCACTTCCAGGCTTGGCTTCTAGAAACCTCCCACTTGGGACCTTGCTCTTTTATTGCTAGAGGACTTAAAGGAAGGTGGAGCCACAAGGTAGATGGAGCCTGGGTACCTGAATGATAGCTGAGTTTCCTTGCCAACTCACATTGACCTGTGATGTGAAAAATACACTTTTACCATGTTAAGTCACTGAGATATTGGGGTTTACCTGTTGCATCCACTAGCATTTTTCACCTACTAAATAATAAAAATAATGTGACTTTTATAGCATTTGTCGTTTTCTAATCCCTTTCATATATTATAATTAGGAGGATCCTTGGGAGACCTTTGTGTTTTCAGTATCACAAATCATTGTGTGTTTCTGGAGATGATGACTCAGACCTTTTGCTTGCTGCTTCTCACACTGTTGGGGATCGTCAGTAGTCTGCCAGCAGGCGAATAAAGAAGCCACAGAATAAATGTGGCGCAATTTTGCTAAGTCTGTGCAGAAACAAAACTTCTGAATTTTGGTATGGCATATGCATGAGCAACATCAGGAAATGTTCTCTTTCCCTATTGTCCAAGCTCAAGGTCCTTCTCCCCGCCTCCCCTCCCTGAAGAAAAGCACTGGAAAGTAGACAATTTTCATATGCCTGAGTGAAAGGACAGCTTGACATTGGCCATGATTAAAGCGCAGCCTCTGTGTCCTCCTGCTGTGGTGCACCGCAATGTGCTCTCCCCGCGTTGCTCCGCAGGGCCAAGGCTTTGGCTGGCACGCAAACGCCCTATGAGCAGCCTCTTGGGTTACCTTTTCATGCTGGCACATCACTCCCTAATTCGCAGGAAGTGTCCCGCGTCAGGAATTTCCCTCTGACTTGTATAGAGGAAAAGCATCCCCTCTTCCTCGGAGTGGCGTTTGTCCTGCTACCAGGAGCCCTGAGAACACCAGACATTCCTCCTGCACCCTGGCAGCTGGGAAGCCCTGGCGCCAGGTTTTGCACATATTTGCTCTCTCCTATTTCATTTAAACACATTGTTATTTCTCTCCTTCCTTCCCCCTTCACTTATTATTTTTATTAAGTTTATTAAAAACGTCCTTTTTTGGTAACTTTTCTCAAATCCTTTCTAGGGTAAGGCGGCATGTAAATCAATTCAAGAAATCGCATAAGGCCATGAGGCCAGTTGTGAAACTTCTAAGTGGGCCAGATTCTCTCTCTCTCTTTTTTTTTTTTTGCCTTATGCCTCCCTCTCTGCCTTCCTTTACCCTTGTGGTCACTGCATAGCCCTCATTTCTTGCCCAAACTCACCTCTGTAACCCTCCCACCTTTTGCTCTGACTCCTCATCCTTTATTAACCCAATAAATAATCCTAGCAAAGCCACAAAGTGAAAGGAAACGAGTAGTTTTAATAAAACAAAAAGATATTTAAAGCTCCCCTTGAATGTCAGCTTCAACTTTTAGACACACCAGAGATGGTGTGGAACAATTTCAATGAAAAACTGCAAACTGGGGTTCCCTGTGGGAGGGGGATTCACAGAAGCCCCCCAGGTAGAAAGAGCAATGCCGTGGGTGGGTTGGGCAGGATGGGTCACCACACAGGAGAGGGAGGAGAGTGGCCAGGTGTGTTGGCAGTGCCCAGGACAGGAGCTGGCATCACTATTTTTAAGTGGGCTGAGAAAAATAGGCATTTTTCCTGCGTGTTGGATTTTTATTTTTAATTTAATATTGGATAGTTGTGCTTAAAACAATGCCACTGAAAACAGAGCCCAGGGAATTAAGGTTCCACCATCAAATATTAAAAATCACTTTGGACTTAAGAAATCCATTTGCTAGCTTTGAAGAAATGCTTTTAATGTATATCTTTAAGAGTTCCCACCCTCTTTTGCCTTTTTTTATGGCTTCCTGCCTGCCTCCCACTGTAACATCTTAAACATTTCATTCTGTTTTTTGGGGTAACTGAGTCCTAGTTCCTTTTGACCAGGTTCATTGTTGGGCCCCCTCTCCTTCGGTGGTCAGAGACCAAGAGTGGAAAGTTAGGGCCTGACATAATTGCTATAGGGACAGCCCTACCAAGTCCTGTTGACAGTGTGCAGGAAACAATTCTTGCCTGTCTGGGTTCTGGAGACAATGAAATGGGACACAGAGGCTCCTCCATGCCATTCGATGGATGTGCACTGACACCCTATTACGTGCTGAGGGGACTTCAGCATCAAAGATATGTGGCTCAGCCCCTTAAGTTTAGAGAGGAAAGATGGAGTTCAGAGAGGTGAGGTGACTACCCTAATGTCACAGTGCCACTAAGGGGCACAGCTAGTACCAGAATCCAGGCTTTCAGACTCTCTAGTTGCAGAAATAATGGGGTTTTGATCCTAGGAGGACGCATAGGAGAAATAACATTTATTGAGCAGCTACTGTCAGGTGCTGCCCTAGGTATTTTATTACTATTACTACTACTACTACCCAAGTACTGCCAACGTCAGCAACTGCTTATTGGATACTTTCTACTTGCTAGGCACTATGCTAAGTACTCACGTACAGTTTGTCTAATCCTTACACAACCAATGAGGAAAATATTGTTACTCCCATTTTACACATGGGCAATCAATCTAGAATAGCTAACCAAGTTACCAAGGACAAATGAAGGGAATGTGGGAACTGGGATATGAATAAACCCAGGGCTCTCTGACTCTAAACCCATCTTCTTTCCTGAATCTGTATCCTTTTCCCCAATTGGTCCAGCCTTGGCAATGTCCCATGGTAGGTGTCTGGGACTCAGGGTGTGGGTATGGGATTTCCCTTTCTGGGATGTTTCCTTTTCCATGCTTTTCCTCTCCACTGTGTTTTCTGCTCTTCTGAAGCAGATGCACATACTTGGGGGAACACAGAATGGCACAATGGAAAGAACACATAAATGTCAGCTCCATTCCTGCTACGATTCTACACACCATGATATTGGGCAAGTTCCCTAACTTCTGTGAGCCTTATTCTCCTTATTTTTAAAAGTGGAAATAATAGTATCCATACTTGAGGCTCAAATTCAAGCACATTAAGTGTCTGACTCATACATAGTAGGTACTTAGGAAGTGACAATTCTGAGCTATAGTGTTCCTCCCTGGTGCTGGATAGCCTTGCTTTCGGGCAGAATATTGAGAGAGCTCAAAGTCCCTGAAGGGTGTAGGAAACCTGACCTATCCCTTCCCCTCCTGGGTATGACCTTGGGCCTGGGAGCTCTGGGAGGGCAGGGCTGGGTGAGCATTGATGTGGGGGCACTCTGGGTCATGAATCATTGCCAAGGGTGGGAACTGTTGGGTTCACCAGACTCATCACCTGGTACATAATTCCCACCCTCGTTACAGGGTGATGCCAGAGATTCTCACTTGTTCACTTGTACCATGAGGAGGAGGAGGAGAAAAATAGCCCTAAACCATCATGTGGGAGGGGAGGGGCCCCCAGTGGCAGATGCCAACAGCTTCCTGTAGACACCACGGCGGGGCAGTGAATAAGAGACAGGTGGTTTGGCGACGGAAGCTTTCTTGGGTGCGTGCATGTGTGCATGTGAGCATGTGTTTGCTTGATCTTGGCTGAGCTGGTCTGTATTTGTGTGAAAGCTCTCTGGTTCTTTCAAGAAGCAGTAGGCTCAGTGTGTTGGAGATACCCCAGGTGTGGCAGCTCATTACTACCAGGAACACTGAGGGCTAGAGGGTGGTTCCCAAACTGGGCTGTGCATCAGAAAACCCAGGCAGCTTACAAAGAACCCTGCAGAGTCTCAGGCCCCACCTCTAGAGAGCTTGATAAGAAGGCCCTGGGTGGGAACCAGGCATCTATCTGTATTTTTAAAAGGCTTTCCTTGTACTCCTGTTGAATAGCCAGGTTAGGAACCACTGGAACAGTGGACAGGCCATGGTGTAGACACCAGACCGGGCTTGAACTTCTCTCTAACATGGACTATCTGGAGACCATGGCTCTACCGAGTCATCTCAGTTGCTTCTCAGAGCCCTGGGTGTGTGTATCAGCACCCCCTCTCGCAGAGAAGGAAAAAGCCTTCAAGAAGTGGCCGGGCCAGGCAGGGTCTCCCTTTGGATTACGGCCACATCCATGGATATAAGATATCCTGGCACTGACTAAACAGCGGAGCCAGTGTCGTGGGGTCACACCCCTCTGGGCATCAGTGGCCATTTACTTAAAAAAGTAAATTACAATTGGCGCATTTTCTGCCTGCAATAATAAAGAATAATTTCTCTTCCTTGTGCACAAGAGCTCCAATTATGATTTAATTCAATTCCGATTAACTATGCTTTGATGGCATTTCCATTACATAAAAAATAAATGTATTAGCCAAGCATAATGTGTTTTGACTATGGTTCTGATGCTAACAAGGAGGCTGTTTGGCGGCTATGATCGCGCACTTCATTCCACAGTTGTAAAAGATGAGAGGGAGAGAGAGGCTGAGGCAAGTAACTGAGAAATCCCACACACCAGGGACATGGTGACTCGGGGTGGGGCGGGCGCGGCCAGCGTACGCCTGGCACACACAGGCTTGCTGTCACAGCCGCCGCTGGCAGTGTTTCTAGATGCGCCTCCGGGCAGGTAGCAGTGGCTGTTCTGCCTCTTGGGGTGGACTCCAGGGTCCGGGTGGGTGTTCTGGGGGAGAGGCCAGAGGGTGGAGCTGATGACACACCCACACCTGAGTGGCAGGCAGGCCTGTCTGTCAGGCTTGTCCCCACCCCCTCAGGGAGAACGACGCCCCGCCCACCTTCTGTGCGCTCTCGGCCTGCGTGACCTGCAGCCTTTGCCTCAGCTCGCCGCCCTGCTCACCTGGCCTCCAGCTGGACCACGCCCCTGAGAGGTCCAGCGGTCCTCCCACACCTCCCGGGTGCATCGGCGCAGTCAGTAGCACCCCTCGGGCCCAGGGCCCCTGCCATCCTTCACTCCCTGAAGAAGGGGGCCGACCCGGGTGAGCCTCTGTGCTGACCCTTGCTTTACAGCCGTTGGTTTCCCAACCGTTGCCTGCGGGGGGAAGAGGAAGCAGTGCGGGTGTGCCCGCTTGCCCTCTGGTCCATCTCTTGACATTTTCTCTTCTCTCTTCTGTTTGGCCGGGGGCCTGACGGGCAGTCTGGCTTCCCCTGGGTTCAGCCAGTGGCAGGCACCAGCTGGAGGTAGGACAGCAGAGGCTGCACAGCTCTGTGGGGGCCTCCAGGTGGACAGGTCTGCCCTGGGGGCGGCTTCCACTGGGAAGCTTCTGACCTTCCAGGTGGGGTCATCAGAGTCTTGCTGTTGTTAATCTTTGTGTTGCCTCATTCTTCCCTTTTTGGCTTCTCAGCTTTCCAGCTCCTGTGCCACCCATTCTTTGTAATAAATCCCCTCTCTTTCAAATTCCCCAAGTAGTTTCTGTGTCTCGGGCTGAGACTGAAGCTACAAGAGGTTAAGTAGCCACCCAGAATAATAACCATCCACACTGCAGTGTATTTCCATCCAGGTTTTAAAAATGTATATACTGATTAGATCTCTCTCTTTGGATTTTATATATATTAATATAAACTGTATATACAAATATATAAGAATAATATATATGACACAAATGGGTCATACTGTACATATGGTTTGGTCTCCTGTTTATTGCATTATGGAAATATTTTCTTATTTAATTTCAAAATATATTTAATGAATATTTAATATTGAGTTACAAGATCTGTTGTAGTTTATTTAAATAATCTTCTGTTGAGCACTTAGATTCTCTTTACTTCTTTACTTATATAAATAATTACATGGGACTTTTATCTAATGTGGCAAAATGAAGCCAGCTAAATAATTGCCATCCCCTAGTTCTTGACTAAATGGACAATAAATAATTTAAAATTTGCTCGTCTCCTGCTCCCCTCCAAATCATCAGTAGCACCAAATAAGGAGAAGGTTACAACCTCATGCCATAAACTTCAAGGAAAGATTCCAGCCCTGCTGGGGGTGTGGTTCTTAACCCAGCACCACTGGGTCAGAAGCCAGGTAGCGGGGAGAGGAGGTGACTGAGAGATGTGCTGAGGCTTCTCAGGAGTCACCCACCTGGAGAGGAGCAGGTTGTGCTGAGGGAGCCTCACAGCCCAACTCACTGTCCCCGGGATTTTAGCACCAAAGCTAAGGCACGTAGTCTCTCCGGCTCACCATTTTCCTAGGATGTTATGTTTATGCTGCGAAACGTGTTAGGAAGCAATGCCTGAGACCACCCAAAAGTGCCTAGTATCACAGTACTACAGCTGTGGATGTAGAGCTCAAGAAGAACAGATATCAGATGTAATGAGAACAGAATCAAGAAAAGTTTAACCACACTGCATAGAAACAGAAAAAAATAAACAGTCTAGTCAGAACCTCCTGTGTCAAGATAAGAAAGATGAAAAGAAACCATGTGGCCACTAGGCAAACACATTATAATCCCCACCCCATCCCAAAAGAAAGAAAGAAAGAATAAAAAAAGGATTATTGCTTACAAAAGACAAATGAAAAACCTAACCTGAAAGAAAATATATTCCAAGAAAAAAAAAGAAAACTTCCAATGTGTATTTTGCATTATAGAAGAACTTAATAAGATTCTGAATTTCATGAAACAGGGACTCAATAATGAGAAATGAGGTGACAACTCAATGATAAGAAAATTGAAGACTCAAACTATACTATGACAGAAATAATAAATTATAAACAAACAACCTAAACCAGACAACTAAAAACTATATTTTTGACATAGAGAAAAGGTTTGCTATAATAATGGTGCAAGCTAAGGAAAAGGACAGAGATTAAGGCAGTTAGAAAGAAGATATACATGTGAAGGACACGGGTGACTCAAAAATAAGAATAATTGGTATCTCTGCTGAAGAGAACCCAACAAGTGGAATAGAAAATGCATTTAATTCTGTTTTTTAAAGATTGAAAGGGCATACCATATTCCAGAAAAAAAAAAAAAAAGATTCAGAATGATGAACAAGAGAGACTATCTTGAAACTTCCAAACTTGAATAATGAAGAAATAATTTTTCTGACATCTAAACAGAGAAAACAAGTCACCTTGGAGGACAGAATCAAGCTGATCTTAAACTTCTCCACACAAACATTCAGCACCAGAAGGTAGTAAAACAATGCCTAAAGAGTTCTAAGGGAACATCAAAGGGACTAAACATTATCATAACTGACCAGATTACCATGGAAGTATAAAGGCAAAAGGTAGTCGTTCAAAAATGAAACATAAGAACTCATCTTTCCAGAGAAAACTACTCAACTGAAATCCAGCCACTGATGGCATGAATGGAGAAACACAGGCAGAAAGGCTAGTGCCACACTCAAAGGCAGAAAGTGGTGGAACAATATCTACATGATCCGGGGGGATGTGGGAGCCAAGATTGCTATATTCAGCCAACTTGTCCTTTATACAGAAGTGCAACAGAAGAGTCTATATTTTCAATCTTTTAGGAACTCAGGGATTTATAACATTTTTTTTTAAAAGTTGGTTGATGATGAAATACAGCCATCATAAGTTAAACCAATACGAAGAATTCTAGAATGGATGTGCTCTGGTAAAGGACAGTAGGTTAGTGGTCAATCAATTTAAATAAAATAAGATAAAAAACAATTTTTTAAAAATTATTTTAAAAATACAGTATTTAAAACAAAACAAACTAAACAACTACGGGAGTTATGGTTACATTAGAGAATTTAAATATAAATGTTGATAATGCAAAATTACTAATACACCCCCCAAATTGAGAAAGAAGGTAGAGGAGGACAGAGGATTATAAAAGTGCTAATTTTCTCATCTTTAACAGCAAAGGGTCAGTCAATAGTGTTTAAGAATAGACCATTGTGTTAAAACACATAACTCAAACTTTTTAAGACTTTTTCGGAATATTTTTTCTTAAAGGAGATATCTTATTTCATCTACGTATTTATCATGGGTTGAATTGTCCCCCTAAATAGATACACTGGAGTCCTAATCTCCAGTATCTCAGAGGGTGACTCTATTTGGAGATGGGGTCTTTACAGAGGTAATCAAGTTACAATGAGGTCATTAGGGTGGGTGCTAATCCAATATGACTGGTGTCCTTCAAGTGGAAAATTTGGACACAGAAACTTGCATGCAGGGAAAGACAGCCATCTACAAGATGAGCAATGCTGAGGCTACCAGAAGCCAGGAGAAAGACCTGGAACAGATCCATTTTTATGTCTACTGGTTCAGAAATAAATCTGGAATATTGTCACCTTATTTTAGTGATGGTCATTACTAGGTGATACAATTTTGGTTGATTGTTTTGCTCTCTTTTTTTTTGTACTTGTTATTGTTTGAAATGTTTTTCAATGGGTATGAATACTTTATTTAAAAATAATATTTTAAAAATAATAATATTTTAAAAATATTAAATATTATTACAAAAATCTTTGTGTTTTGGTCCATATCTATATATCTCATTTTTACAAAGCTATACATCTTAGAGTTTGAATATTTTTAGGCTCTTGATAACTGTGGCTAAATTCCTTTCTGGATTATAGCAGTTTATAATCATATATGCAATATATTATGATGCCTGCCTTATTACACTATTGCAATATTGAGTATTATTATTATTAAAATAGCAGTTTGATAGACTAAAAATGGCATCTTGCTTTTAATTTGTCTTTCTTTAATTGCAAGAGAGAGATTGAACATTTTTCACAAATTTAGGGGCTTCTTGTATTTCTTGTTCTGTTCATGTTTTAATACTTCTGCTATGGTTGTTTGTTACTTATTTATGAGCAAATAATACACACACACACAACCATCTTCCCTGTTTGTTGCTAATAGTCTATGCTTTGCTTTTTAATTTTTTTCTTAATGTTTCAAAATGTTCATACATTTTTAATTTTTTAGTCCGATAATTTATCTTCCAATCATTTCTCTCATTGATTTTGATTGATTTTTTCCTTTGGCATGTTTTATCCTTTTTAATGTGCACATCATATCCTCCCAACTGCCAACTGCTCTGACTGTTCCTCGAGGGTATCATCTCTCACCCCTCCCTTCCCAGTGCATTTTTTTCTTACCACTTAACCATTTTAAAATGTAAAGTTCAGTGGCTTCTAGTATGCTCACAGTGTTGTCCAACCACCATCACTATCTAATCCCAGAACCTTTACATCAGACCAGAAATAAACCCATATTTATTAAGCAGTCATTGTCCATTTTCCCCACCCCCTCAGCCTCTGGCAACCACTAATTTGCTTTCTGTGTCTATGGATTTGCCTATTCTAGACATCTCGTATAAAGGGAATCCCACAATATGTTGTCTTTTATGCCTGGCTTGCTTCACTTAGCATAATGTTTTCAAAGTTTGTCCATGTTGTAGCACGGATCATTACCTCATTCCTTTTTCTCCAATCCTCTTAACGGCTGAATACTATTCCATTGTGTGCACATTTTCTTTATCCATTCATCAGTTGGTAGACATTTGGATTCTTTCCACTTTTTGGCTCTGATGAATAATGCTGCAATGAACATTTGCATGCATGGTTTTGGTTACACATCTATTTTCAATTCTCTGGAGCATTTACCTAGCAAGGAAATTACTGTGTTATAAAATAACTCTATGTTAAACTTCTTGAGGAATCTCTAAATTACTTTCCACAGCAGCTGAATAATTTTACATTCCTACCAGCAATGTATGAGTTTCTAATTTCATCATATCCTCCCTGAACATTTTTCATTTTTTAAAAATTACAACTATCCTAGTGGGTGTTCCATTTCCATAATGACTAATGATGTTAAGCATCTTTTTTGTGAGTTTTGCCTATTTGTATTTCTTCTTTGGAGAAATATCTATTCAAGTTTTTTGCCCTTAATATAAATTGGGTTGTCTTTTTGTTGTTAAGTTATAAGAGTTCTTTATATATTCTGGATACTAAATCCTTATTAAATATATGATTTGAAAATATTTTCTCCCATTTTGTAGGTTGTCTTTTCACTTTCTTGATTATGTCCTAAAGCTTTTGGGATGCATAAAAGCTTTTAATTTTGATCAAGTCCAATATATTTATGTTTTCTGTTGCCTGTGCTTTTGTTACCATATTTAAGAATCCCTTGGCAAATCTGAGGTCATGAAGATTTACTGCTATGTTTTCTTTTAAGAGTTTTATGGCATTAAATGTCACATTTAGGTTTTTGATCCATTTTAAATTAATTTTTGTATATGATGTGAAGTACGGATCCAAATTTCTTTTTTTCCCACTGGCTATCCAGTAGCCCCAGCACCAATGTTGAAAATATTATTCTTTCTTCCATTGAATGGTCTTGGTACACTTGCTAAAAATCAGTTGGCCGGAGACTCACGGTTTATTCTTGGACTCTGGATTATATTCCATTGATCTATATGTCTACTGTTATGTCAGTAACACACTATCTTGATTACCATTGCTTTGTAGTAAGCATGAAATTGAGAGTCCCCCTACTTTTTAAAAGATATTTTTGGGGCTTTTTTGGGTCCCTTATAATTCCATATGAATTTTAAGTTCAGCTTGTCAATTTCTACAAAATAGTCAGCTGGGATTCTGATAGAGAATGTGTAAATCCACAGATCAATTTGGGGAATGTTGCCATCCTAACAAAATTGTCTTCTGTTCCATGATATAGAATGTCTTTCCACTTATTTAGCTATCTTTATCATTTCTTTCAATAATGTTTTATAGTTCTCAGAGTATGCTGCTTTTGTTAAATTTATTCCTATGTATTTTATTCTCTTTGACTCAATTATAATGGAATTACATTCTTAATTTTTGGACTGTTCACTGCATTTTCTATGGAAATGCAATTGATTTTTGTATATTGATCTTGTATCTTGCAACCTTGCTGAAGTCATTTATTAGTTATAATAGTTTTTAAAGTAAATTTGCTAGGATTTTCTATGAAGAACATCACAAAGTGTTATCTGAAAATAGACATAGTTTTACTCATTTTTACTCACTCATTTTTACTCATTTACTCACATCTAGATGTGTTTTATTTCTCTTTCTTGTCTAATTTCTCTG